>CAJNIZ010013558.1:40475-89603 GCA_905231905.1 Symbiodinium pilosum
ATTTGGGGGTCCCAGTATTAAGGATGTTAATATTTTGGGGTCTTTGTTGGGGTCCCCCTATTTTGGGAAACTATTATATGGGGATTCTAATGGGACTATTATAGGGATCCACTCCCCCACTCTCCCTCAAGCACCAGTAAGTCAGAAGCAGTTTGGGGCACCGGCTTGTGCTTTGGACATCGCGACTGGCCTGCACAAAGAACAATTTGGGGTTCCTCAAAATGGGGGGTCCCTTGGGGACCGTACCCCTTAACCCTAAACCCTCAACCCTAAGGGCATACAGGGATTACAGGTCGACTCTGAAGTCGCTTCATATAAATCCTCCAAACGGATCCACACACTTAGACCCTGAGCTCCCAAATCGACCTCCCTGCTTGGCTATGTGGCAAACCCCCAGCCTCGTAGGAAGGATCAAAAAGTGAAGGGTAGCGTCTGGGGGCCCAGCAATCCCCCACCTAAAAAACCCCTCCTACAAGCGTAAAATAGTTCCCTATTGGGGGTATTTAGGGGGCCGCAGAAGTTCATTTCGGGGATTGAGAAAGATCCTCCGACAGGCTTCGAATCCCCGGCACTGTGTCCTTGCCACCCTCTCGTCCGTGAACCCTTGAAGCAATCCAGTGTTTAGGGCTCCCTGCTTACAAGCGGGAATGTGTCAGCGCTTGATACTACGGTTTAGGGTTTAGGGTTTAAGGACACAACCTTAATTCCCGAGGTATAAGATACTCGAAGTCGTGCAGGATTCTTAGGATCAACCGTAATGCCTGTTTGTCCCCATATCACTAGTAGCTGCCCTTTGCACATCTTCCGAATTTTCAGATAGAGTTTCCCAGCGTGATTGATACGTGGTTGCTTTTAACCCGCTGACACTCAAACGAAACCTCCCTCATCACCCCTGGTAATAAGTATTCCACACCGTAAAGTATAGTTGCACGGTGTTTGAGAATATTCAATATTAGGGGTTGGGATGTTATTGTGGGGAGGATTAACGGGGCTTGTTGAGGGTTGAGGGCTTCGGATTCTATTACTTGCCGGGAAATTTGGGGTCCCCAACTTGGAGATAGTCACACACCTCGGCATTGCAAATAACGGCATGGTTGGGGAACTTGACTCCAGTAAAATGGGAGTACCATTCCTGGCAATCTTTAGCCCTTCTACCCCCAAAATGGGATCTAGCCTAAATTGTTGTTCCCGCAATGGGGGAAATCTATCTAGGGATCCGTATTATTATGGCAGCCACACTTTTGGGACCTGCGCTAGAACGAATCGAGGGAATTCGCCATATGAGCTACGGCAAATATCTCCCTAAAATTTATGGACAAAGGTTGCTATTGGTGTATATGTGCGGGACTACTAAACTACCAAAAGGACCCCTTCGTCCAACCTTCATGGCTCTTTGGTAAGCCTAGCAATGACAATAGCTCACAAAATCACTGAAAAACCACAAGATAATCCCAGGTTCCATTTGGTTTCAATTTTCTTTGGATTTGTACGGGAAATCCCGATGCAGGTACTATTGCCTTGGAAGCGCTCCCAAATCTTACGGTTCAATCCACAAGCCCAACCCAAGAGGCACTGGACTTGAAAAGTTCTCGTACTTGGAGGTTTATTTGACTTGATAAGTAGCGGGCCTTGGTTCTATGGGTGTACAAGGAAAGTAGTTTATTTGGGGATATTATAGTACCCAATAATGGAGAATCAAATGGAAAAGAAAATGGAAAATGAAATGGAAGCTGGGATTATGCAGGGGTTATAGGGTTATCTAGGGTTTAGGGTTTAGGACTACTTGGAGGTTCATGGGACCTCGTAACTACTTATGACTTGGTCAGAACCTTCTTGCAGTTGGGGGTAGCCCCTATAAGGCCATCTAGGAGGACGATGCGTAGGGTTATCAGCCCAGATACGTGGATTCCAAACCTTCTGTTTTGCAGTCCCTATAAGATGGCTGATGGTACACAGGGGTCTAAACCACAAAGTATATACGCAGTCCAATGAACGCGTAATTAATCAAGTGCGCGCCTTGGGGATCAGGCGCCTGGAAGCGCCCCAGAGGCTCGTAGTCACTTAAGCCGACATCCGCGTTGTGGTCTCTCGCTGGTGGTGGTGATGCTCTGGATGCACAATGCCCTGCACCGCCTTATATGCCCTATACCTTGTGTGAGCTGCACGGTTACGCGGCTTTCAAGTGGCGCAAGATTTCCCTCCATCAAACCGTACTGCTACAAGCCGCACTTACTGCTAATGAGAACTACAATTTTCAAAGGGAACCCTAAACACTAAAACCTAAAACCCTAGGTTTAAACCCTAAACCCAAAAACCTAAAACCCTAAACCCTAAAACCCTAAACCCTAAACCCTAAAACTCTAGGGTTTTAGGGTTGTTCTTGGAGGCGTGGGCTCACGGAGCCCCCGAGTAAATCACTTCTCTGCTTGCAAGCTACATATGGTAGTCTCCCAAAATTAGGGTACCCCTAATTTTGGGAAACCCCCATATCTCGTCCATAGCCCTTTGGCACAAAAACCTGGGGAGGCCCATGTACCTAAACATGCTATGGCTTGGGGAATGGAAAAGAACATGGAACCTACTATTTGACGTGGCTTGAAATTTTCCAAGGGCCAAGGTACCTAAATAGTAAAGAGTGGGTGCGGAAGAAAATGGAAGCAGCTACATTTTCCCCGGCCTCACAAAGCAGTGGTTAGATTCTAAGAAGCCCATCTTTGCCTTAAACCCTCATGGTGTTTATCCTGAACCCTAAACCCTAGTAGGGTTTCGGGCTTTGGGCAGCCTAGGGTGTAGGGTGTAGGGCAACAAATGCTTCCCAAGCATGTATGACAATAGCCTTGTACCCATCGTTTTGTGGTTCGGCATAGGTTAGGAGGACCCCCCTGTAACAGTGGTATAATAGGAATATAATAGGACCCTAATATAGTCCTTATCATCCATAATAGTCACTATTACTGGGTGGGGGGTCCACCTAAATCATAGGTGGTTGGGAGCTGTGGATCTTAAATGCAGCATCCACGTAGTTGGTTTATTTGAGATTCTGCAGTCAACTTGGCAATGTTTCGTGCCATTTCATTATCTGGGAATGCCACGCAGGGCCTTGCTATACGAAGGACTTCGTACACAATGATCAGAACTGTGAAGCCCTCCCATCTTGAGAGGATTTTGATTTCTACATTCTTGTACACATGTACACATACACACTGTACGTAGGCTTGTTGTGACTTTTGTAGAGACTCCTCTATCCGGAATCCTGATGCTTCTACCCTGCACTGCAGGGAGCTCCTCTAAGGCTCAAAATTCCACACCAAGAGCTCCTCAAACCCTAAAACCTAAACCCTAAATCCTATATTCTATATTCCCCATATTCTTTCTACTTAGAGGGCACCTCAGGCTTCAGGGTACCCAAAGAGCCCTAAATTTTAACGTCTTAGCTGTGATCGAGCTCACCCTGACACATCGAGGAGACGAAGGTTCCACGCGCACCTAGGCAACCTGGGTACAGCCTTACGTGACCCCAGATGAGTAGTGTTTTTTTTTGGTGGTTGAACCTAGAAAGATAATATTCCTTATATGAAATACTATACTCCAAAAGGAGGATATAATCTTACTCTCTATTGGGTTCCATAGTATCCCCAAAGAAAGTACTACTCAGATGAAGGAGACCCCTTAACAAAGCCTCCTCCAGGGTCTCAAGGGAATCAGGCGTCGCAAAGCAGAACTCAGGGCACCGTTTTTGTTCTCAAAAAGCAGCTCGCCACAAAACTTTCAAGTCCAGTGAAGCAATATAAACAAGCCCAAATCTTTACCCAAAGCGCCGCTCTGCATCTAGCCTGGTCCTCCAATGCTGAGTTCTACTTGCGTACCCACCTTCTTCCTGCATGTAGCTTCTGCACTGATACGACTGGAGCGCTGGTACAGTTTCCATTTTCTTTTTCATTTGATTCTCCATTAGTCCTATAATCCCTTTATAAACTATAGACCTCTATATACAATGTAGCCCTAATCCCTAAACCCCTATATACCACTGTATAACCTCTATTTTTCTTTTTTACCCCTTTGTACACTGTAGGCATGCCGGCATGACTTGAAACCACTTCAAGCCTCCTCAGATGCAGATGTTTTGTACCCTATACGTGGGGTGAGGGTTTAGGGTTTAGGGTTTAGGGGTTTAGGGGTTTAGGGTGAGGGTGTACAGTTGAGAGTATAAATGGGGGTTGCCCCAAACTAGGGGTACCTTTTTTGGGGGCTGCCCACAATAAGGACAATAGTATTTTGGTGTCTATATTGGGGTCCCCGCATGAGTCATCAGCATTACATCATCAGCATTACATTTTCAGATTGAAGCTGCTGAAGCCTATTTGTTCAAACGAAAAATCCTGCATGACCCGAGCATACCATGGTTTAGGGTACCTGGGTCATGCAGGACTGTGAGCATCAACCCCTAAACCCTAGGCCCTAAATCCCAGAACAATGAACCGGCAACCCTAAACCCGAAGCCCTAAACCCTAACCCCCAAGCCCCAAATCCCAAACCCTAAACCCCAAGCCGTAAACTCTAAATCCTAACCTCCAAGCCCTATACCCTAACCCCCCAGCCCTCAAACGTCACTGTAGCATCCCGCTCCTGGACTCTTGAAGAAACCTCCGCATTTCTTGATAAAAGAGCCTCCGAGGCCTCCCAAAATCCTTATCCCTCCTGCTTGGTTTAGTTTTTTTTGGGTTCAGGGTTAAGGAGTCTAGCGTTCAGCTTTTTAGGGTTTTAAGGTTCAGGCTTTAGGGTTCTAGGGTTCAAGCGGTTCAGGGGTGTCGGATTTCTGGGTCTAGGGTGGTAGATATTCCCATTGTGCAGTGTTATAAGCCGGAATGGGCCTGGGGGGTTTTTGGTGTGTGAGGCAGAGGATTCTAGTCCCCCTCAAGTAGATAGAATATGGCTTTGGGTATATAATAATTACATCCTCATATACCCCACATTCTATCTACTTAAAGGCGGACTATGTCAGGTTATAGCCACCTGAAGGGATCGTGGTAATTGCATTAGGTTCCTCATGCTACTGCTATTACTCGGCGGGGGCCTATCCTCAAATGGATAGGAGAATAAATTCAACCCGTAAGCCCTCAACCCTAAACAACGTGGTCAAAATACAGGAATAGTAGAGCGCCTACCCTCGAGAGTTCAGCCTAGGATCCTTGTTGATGACAGTGCTACATACCCACATACACACGTTTGAGAAGTTTGTGTATGATTACAAGCCTGTGGCCCATCACCAACTGCCCTAAACCCTAAACCCCAAACCTCAAATCCCAAACAGCACCTCTTAAACCTTTGCACGGCATGCCTAAACTTAAGCACATCCCAGGCCCAAACCCTGAGCCCTAAACTTCTCCCTAAAATCCTAAATGCCTCACACCAGTAAAATGCCTAAGTCCCTAGAAGCTATGAACCTCAAGTTAGTCGTACGGACCATCTTGAAGTCGCTTTGAGGTACCAGGTATGCCACACCATATCATGTCAGCCCCTGTAATACCCCCAAACCCTAACCCATTGAATAAATAAACACATGATAATAGTCCGCCCGTTTTCGCAGTTTCAATTTCATTTTCTTGTCATATTGGCAAATATTTACGCCCCTCTAGTACCCCCCCCCCCNNTTAATAAGCCCTATAGTAGCCCCATATATAATCCCCTATATATCCCCCCTTGAAGGAGTTTAGACTATAGCTCATATGATAGTTTCCAAAAAGAAGGTGACCCCAAACCGTATATATACACACACACACATATATATATATAACTCTAAACCCTAAACTGTATATAAGCTATAGTCTAAGCTCCCAGTATCCCCCTTAATAAGCCCTATAGTAGCCCCATGTATAATCCCCCATATATCCCCCCTTGAAGGAGTTTAGACTATAGCTCATATGATAGTTTCCAAAAAGAAGGTGACCCCAAACCGTATATACACACATATGGATATATACATATATATATATATAGATATAACTTCAAACCCTAAATCGTATATAGACCCACAAACCTCAAGCCGGTTCTATGGGCTGACTTGCAGAGCTCTGGGCGCCACTCTCAGTGCTCCTCCTGGTCAAAAATGTGGGGTCTCAGAATTTAGAAAGTGAGGTTTAGGGATTTTAGGGACTGTAATACAGGGGACTTGGTTTTGTATCTTTTTGGGGATTTCGGATTTAGGGTTCAAGACTTACGGATTTCGGATTTTCTTACTGTTCACACTAGGCCTCCAAAACCCTAAGCCCTAAACCCTCAGTAACGGACGTGAACCCCTCAAAATGGGTGTATAGGCCTGTAGTCTGGGTCCCATGGGAGATGTAGATTTCGGGGTACTTTAGAATAATTTCAATTTCCAATTCAAGGCCATTTTGGTACTATACTTTATATTGGTTTGTGGCAAATTTTGGTTTGTGGACTCCACCATGAAAGCATGCGCCCAAGTTCTGCTTGTCAGCACTGTTGCTCTGCAGGAAAAACACATCGTAGAGGGTCATAAAGAACGCGCCATGGAAAACTCCATGCAACACGATGAAGGACCCATCGATAATATTATGCGATTGCTTAGGTTTTTGGGATGGCACAGTGTAGGGTTTAGGGTTTTAGGGGTTTAGGGGTTAGGGTTTGGGGGTTTAGCGGTTTAGGGTTCAGGGATCGGCGCAGGTAGAACCTCCCGGTTTCATCGAGTCTCCTGCAAAGCTATGGCGAGACTACGGATGGCCTGAAACATTACATTTGCAATAATAACAAGAATGGTTTTCGGATTGCTGTTGAGGAACTTAAACCAAGTAACGGTAAGGGTATAATGTATAGTAAGTCATAGGGCTTCCCCAATATAGTAGCTTAAATTACATTCCTTAACAGCAGCCCAGGTGTTTGGATTGCAATAAACAACAATTTCTAAGGGAAAGCCCCAAACTCTAAACCCTACTTCCAGTCTCGTGGGACTGCGTAGGTTTTCCTAACTGGGCCTATAACCAAGGGCTTCTAATAGCCTCATAGTGTTATGCTGCAGTTATGCCCAAATTAGAAATAGTGCTATGGCCCAGTTCAAAGTAGTGACTAATTAGTACCTAAATCCTATGAACCTCTCCAAACCCTAAGCCCTACATATCCACCTCTCTAGAACGCCTTTCAGGGCCCTTAGTAGATTGCAGGGGAGTCTTTTGAATTCATCACATGTCAGCCTGCGCCTAAATGCAGGCTCGGATGTCGGAAGTTGAGAATACTCCCCAAAAAAACCCCGTAAACCTAAACTCTAAACCTTGGGTATATTATAATAAGATCCCCATATACCCCATATTCTATCTACCTAAGGGAGACTATATACCACAAACCCTGAACCCTAAGTAGTAGTTTCCATTTTCTGTTCCAATATCTCAATATAACCCCTACATCCTATCTACTTAAGGGGGACTATAGGTCCTTCCAGAAATCGGGCCCTGAGTTGCGCTCCTTATTGTGGGCAACAAATCCTATCACGTTCCTTCTATGATCCCTGTAGTTTCCATTCTATTTTCCGAGTAAAACCCCAACATAATCCCCATAATCTGACCCCTATATACTCCTCATATTACCCCAATATAACCCCAGTATATACCCTATAATCCCTAAATAATCCATATAATCCTTCAAGAAGCTGATTCTCTGGACAGAAACCCAAATTAAGCCACTTTGGGACCATTTGTGCGCAAACCACTATTGGGAGTGAAGGGTTTCAGGTTAGGGTTGCTCTGCCCAGCAATTACGGATCTCGTGATCTCTTGCAGACCTCGCTGTCGCTGCCACCCGAGAGCAGTCGTCGCGTGGCGATCAGCTCCTGATATGAGACACTGAATATGTAAAACACAATTTAATGGACATAGGTTCCTCATTAGGGACTATGTGAGGGACTATGCTAAACTACAGGGACCCCTATGTCCACTGTTAAGGGTTTCGGAATAGAGCTAATATTGACAGTAGCTCATATGTTCTTCTACATTCGTAGTCGTGGACTCTTTCCTGCAAGCGCACGCAAAGTCAAAATCCCCGAAGTTCTGCGCCAAGTGTTGAATGAAAGCTCCATAATTCTACAACAAGTGCCTACAACCAGAAAGCTAAAACCTGCAATAATATTCGACTGTCTCAACATTCGGGGACCACACGATACGGTTCCTAGCATCTCAGGCGTGTACAACCTGGCTTCTATCTTGAGAACTTGGGGTAGTGTAACTACAACAAGACTGATCAATTTCCAGCGTGAACCAGCTGGAGTTCGACCTTCCAGATGCCTATGCTGATGGCCTTTAACATCAAAATAGCCGCTATCCAGGCAATTGTTATGGATACTTGGGAGGTCTATATCCCTATATATCTCCATGTCAAGAGACCCCTTCATGTACAGGACATTTCCTAGAGGGATGTTTCACACGGTCTGTGACATGCCCTGAAAAACAGTATCGCTGCACGATGGTCCCATGCTTCATAGAACCTTCAGGTTTAGGGGCCTAGGGTTTAAGATTTCTTCACATCAAACATAGTCTGAACTCCTTGAAGGGGGTTATATAAGGGAGTATATGGAGGACTATAGGGGTTATCAAGGGGATACTAGAAGCTTAGACTATAACTCACATATCCCTATAAACGCAGTTTCCATTTCAGTTTCCATTTTCTTTTCCATTTGCTTCTCCATTATAGGGGATATTAAGGGGGATACTAGGATTCTACATTATAGCTCATATAACGCCTGCATAACCCTATATATGGCAGTTTCCATTTCATTTTCGATTTTCTTTTGCATTTGATTCTCCATTATTAGGGGGATACTAGGAGTCTAGACTATAGCTTAGGAGGACCCCCCACCCTGTAAT
Source organism: Symbiodinium pilosum (assembly GCA_905231905.1). NCBI lineage: Eukaryota > Dinophyceae > Suessiales > Symbiodiniaceae > Symbiodinium > Symbiodinium pilosum. The sequence goes on from CAJNIZ010013558.1 coordinate 49,346, forward strand.
AGTGGTATACTAGGAATACAAGAGGACCCTAATATGATCCTTATTATCCCTTATAGTCACTATTAATTACTGGGTGGGGGGTCCACCTAGACTATAGCGCACACGACCAGCCTTGCTAGGCCTTTATGAAAAACCTCTCTGTGTCCTCTTGGTTCGCCTGAGGCTCCAAGTATCTGACTGACATAGCATCTAGACCCACGCGTTCCCATACAAGCAGTCTAGACCCACATTCTTCACCATTTAAGTACTTGGAACCTGAGGGTCACAAACCCTTAGCCCTAAACCCCACACCTCAAATCCCAATATAACCTCAATATAACCCCAATATTCTACCTGCAGTCTTGCGACCTTAGCCTGCAGACTTTCATCTATGAGCCCGGCTGATGCTACGGCAAAAAGCCCCATGCAAAAAATGCAAGCGCCTTCGCGATCTCGGGAACGTTGGTCTCAAACTCCACCTTGATCATAGTCAAGAGAAAATGATAGGGCTTAGGGTTGAGGGTTTAGGGGGAGAGAACATGTTAGTTTTTAGCGCTTGGGGAAGAGAACATGTCAGGGCTTAGGTTTAAGAGTTTAGGATTTAGGGTTTAGGGGAAGAGAATATGTTTGGGCTTAGGGCATGTTTAGGGGGACTTGGCCTACAGCACTGTTTTCAAGTGCAGGAAACTTATGTAGCGACCCGTATTATAATGAATTTAAGTCCTCAAGAAAACATGTAAGGGCTTTGGGTGTTGGATAAGAACGTAATTTACGTAAATACATTGAAGAACTCCTATTATTCACTATATATACACATTATGGCAACTTGATCTAGATTCCTTAGCAGCAACCCAGATGAAGGTTTTAGGGTGTCAGGGGTTTCAGGGAAGGTTGTATCCCTTTGTTTGGGCATCTTGTGGAGGAAGCCCGAGTGAAATATGGGGTTACAGGTGGACCATATGAGCTATAGTCTAAACTCCTAGTATCCTCCTTAATAAGCCCTATAGTAGTCCCTTGAAAACCTGATTTAAGCATTTTAGACTACAGCTCATTAATTGGGAAGAGTTGGAGAGATACCATCTGGAAACTCTTCCCATCTGTAATGTGGCGGAGTCTTTCGGAGACGACCCTAGCAAAATATGCCGTGATTCAGACTGGTCTGGGACCTACTAGCTGCTAGTAGGGATGGAGGAATGGATACCTACAGCAGCCTTTTGGACAAACCCTTGTAGTGCAGTAGTTTGAGGAAGTTCTTTTGCGGTTCATCGGTTCATCGATTCGCTGCGAACACGCAGCAGGGGGAAAGAGCACATCTTTCCAATGCCTGCAGCTACTTTGGCATCATGTTGTACTCTAGTCGGCTCCTGGTTTAGCTAGAGTTTGCTTCAGATAGTATCCGAAAAGAAAAAGCACCACCTCATGTCGAAGAATGGCCATCCTGCATACACGTTCAGATTCAAGAAGCTGCAACTCGCCTTAAAGGTCCGAGTACGCAATACTGGGTTGCAGTTAAGGAGCTTAAATTAAGTCATCATGCTGGGTATACATTGTAATTCATATGGTTTCCCAATATAGTAATTCAAACTAAGTTCCATAACAGCAACCCAGAATAATGAGGTACTTGGGATTATTGTACTAGCAATCCCCTCCCCTGATATTACAATCTCCCACCCCTAATATTAAACAATCCCGTTGTGGTATCCTATATTATACGGGGAATTCTAATTATTACGGGGGTGAGGATACATTGCAATACAAGCTTGCGGGTGGCGACTGATTGAAGGGTAAGTAGACTATAGGGGAGGTAAAACCAACCTGTGGAGAAATTGGTTTAGGGTTTAGTGTTTAGGGGTTTAGGGTTTAGGGTTTAGGGGTTTAGGGTTTAGGGATAATCTAAACTCCTAGGGTGCCCCTTTGATATTCCCCATAGTAGGCCCTTTTTTTTTCTCATCCCCCATAAAACCCCCTGTAAGGAGTTTAGACTATAGCTCAAATGACTTGAGGCCACAGGGAGAAAACCTTGTGTGCAAACATGTGGATTATCCCTGGTTCAAGCTGGGGAAGTATTGGCGACAACTAAATGATCTGCTGGCTTTGCGAAGCATAGTGGGCAAACAACAGCAACCCTAATCATTAAACCCCAAACCCTAAATCCTAAGCACTGAATCCCAAACCCTACACCCTAAACCCCAAATCCTAAAACCTTTAGCCCTCAACCCTAAATCCTCAACCCTCCCTGGACTGTGGATCTGCTCTAGGCGCCCACCAAGATCTCGCAAACACTCATACCACTATGGGCTATTAGACCTTAAGGGTTCCTACGTAGGCACTCTGGGCCCAAAACATATATGTATCCTGGTTAGGTACTTGGACCCTTCGGGCATTGCAGGGCCTGTTACTTAAAGACTCCTGTTGTTTTGTATGTGCATTGGGGTACTTGTACTGTAATGGCTAGACACTTAGAGATAGCGCTTCCACTGTGCGCAAATCAGAGAAATGGCTTCCGGCACCTTCTCCGACAAGAAAAGGGGTGGTGGTGCTCCAGCAACAGTCTCCTGCACATCAGCACAGATGAACTTCACCGAGGAACCTCATGCAATAGAAAAAGATAAGCAATCTGAAATATTGCGCACAATAAGCATCTTTTATAGCTACACTAGTAATCTTAATAACTGATAACAGCAGTGAAATAAGTTTCAATAACAATACGACTAGTAGTAATAACAAGAATAGGTAGAGGTCAAATGGTTTGGGCCTGCCGTGCAAACCTCTTAAAGTACGTAAGCAGCTGATGAATGGCCCTCTCGTCCCCTCAAACTGGAGCAGGGGCTATGCTTTAGGTGGACCCCCTACCCTGTAATAGTGACTTAGGGACAAAAGGGATTATTTCAGGGTCTTCTTATATTCCTATTATACCACTATTACAGGGTGGGGGGTCCTCCGATGCTATACTACAGTGCAATCACAGTACAAGAAATGTACGTCGGCTGGATAACACGAAAGAAAGATGTGCTTTCTAGCTACGACATGAAGGGTACCCAACGATTCGGGGCCATTTCTTAGGACTTGGCTCGGCCCTTACCCTCCCGGAAACTAACATGGAAACCCAAAAAGGGACCTATAAAGACTACAGTCCTTTTAAAGGGGGCTATATGGGTTTCCATGTTAGTTTGGGGGAGTGTAAGAGCTTTCCAAAACCTCTAAACTAAGAAGTGTAGGGGGCCGCGTTTCTGATTGTTGGTGTTTTCCAGGCACCAAAGAACCGAAGAATAAGAAATGCAGGGGGCGACGCTTTTTGTTTTGGTGGTTTTCCAGGGCCTCCAAACCACCAAAATAAGACACTGTAGGGAGCTACGTTTGTTTAATTGGGGGGTTTTCAGCTTCCACAAACCTGGGTGGTGGTTACAAGAAATGTTGTAAGCAATAAAAGGTACCCTAGAGCAGGAGACCTGACATGATCTAGGAAACCCAAGAACCTAGCAGATATATGATAGGAATATAAGGATGCTGGTAGGCATTTGCTTGTCACATTCCTACTACATTCTTGAGGTTTCCTGTGTGGGGTCTCAATGGAAGTCCTTTTATGTATTAGACTGTTAGACTGGAGTTCGGCTACGTAGAAATTGAAGTTCACTATCTGGGTTGCTGTTAAGGAACTTAAATTAAGTTGCCATAATGGGTATATATAGTAAATAATAGGGTTTCCCCAATATAGTAGCTTGATTTAAGTTCCTTAACAGCAACCCAGTATTCTTGTGCAAGGCTTTGGTGTTCCAGTGGATGGTGGATAGACCCATAGGGCCCCAATGAACCTCAATGAATGAATAAGGAATAGTCCATACATGACAACAGGACCACTCGGATCCCTAGCATTTTTTTCAAGGCATAGTCACTACTTCAGGAGTAATTATTTGGGCTCCCTGAAAAAGAGACACTGCCAGAGAGCAGCTGCCGAGAAAATGACTTTTTTCAAAGGCGGTTCATGTGCGGGCAATATCTAGGGATTGTGTAATGCAGGGGGCTAGAGAATTAGCTATAATATCATCTTGAGGTGTGCTTGAGGTAAGTTATACTATCATCATACAAGGAATCTGGGACCACAATATTAGTAATGTTTGGTAATTATGTAGGCGCCCCATTATACCTTTGCTCCAGGTAGCCACTTTTCGCTAGTTGCGACCTCTTCAAACTTCCTGTTTGGAATCACACCTTGTTTGATCCCTAAAGCCTAAACCTACTTATCAAAGTCTTCAACTAGGATGGCCAGCAGAGACAGTTCGAAACCTTCATAAAGGAACAACAATGAGCCCGGCCCTACGCTGAATTGAGGAAATCTTGTGCTTGGGGTTAAGGGCACCACCTAAGAATCCTCAAATGCTGTATGACCTGCGGTATGGTGTATCTAAGGTGGTGCATGATTGTCTCCATCCAAGCCCCGAAGTCCAAAACCCTAAACCCTAAATCCTCCAACCCTAAACCCTAAACCCTAAACTCTAAATCCTCCAACCCTAAGTCCTAAATCCTCAACCCTAAATGCTAAACGCTAAATCCCCAATCCTAAACTCTGTTCAATGCCTTGATGTAAGACAAAGCATACATCGGAGAGTACCTGCCCGGAATGGGATAACTACTGGACTTGGACGTGTATGGGACTCAGAATGTAAGTGGATCCATATGGGCATATGGGGATATTTAAGGTTCGGAGGGATACTTTGAGGTTCATCGGTAGTGACCACTGATCCTACTTACAAGTGGAGTAACTACATACACAGGTGTAGGTAGTTACTAAATTCCACAACCCTCACATGGGGAAGAGGGAACTGATCCCAAAAGTCTCTCCGAGAATGATTTCCTTGAGAAATCACCTGCCCCAAATAATAAACCTCCCCACTCCGAATCGTACCGTTATCTCTAGTATATCTAATGATGCTATATCAGTGGGCGTATTATTGGAGAGGTGGGGCTTTGTTATGAGCGGGAAGGGACCAGACCTCAATATGCATCTTGTTTAGCCGGGACTTTGGTCCCCCGCCAAAAACCCCACACACTTGCTCACATGAATCTCCATGGTCAAAGGCTTGACGAAGCCCACCTCGCCACCAAGAGGAGCTCAAACAAAACCTTTATTTGGGAATCAGGGCCTATTGGGGCTTTTGTCCTCCTTTGAGGCAGCTGATATGGTAGTTCGAGGTACTTGTCCCCAAAATGTTTAGGAATGGTAAAGGATCATGGGGGTCTCATGTCCCTATTAGGGATACTACGGGGACTATGTCGAGAAACTGCCCGTTGGGGTTCAGGTATACACACAAAGTTAACATGCTATCATGAACAGCTCAGTAGAGCGGGAAAGCAATCTACAAGGGGGCTTTCGGGGCAAGATTTGGGTCTTGGGCTTTACCTGGAGAAACCAATGCATCTCTAAGCAAGAAGGTTTTACCAATTTGCCACATGTTTTGGTATCTTTTCGTTTTTCTATGGTATACATTACTTTAGGTTGTTTGAATAGCTTTTCGCGAAGTTCTACGTACACTGGAAGTTATCTCCCAAAACTCAGCAACAATCTATCATACACCGGCAACTTCATGCCCTTGAAGTGCACACCCAGCTCTATCAACCGAGCCACATCCACCCGACCCCTACCCCTACATGCCTGAAGCCAATTTGTAAAACCACAGCCCATCAGGAAGAGGAAGACGAAGACGAAGAAGAAACAGCAGCAGAAGAAGACGAGGAAGACGCATCATCCCAAATCACACTGCTCAACTCAATTCTCAAGCACCAAAGCATTGTCACCCTACTTGGCCAGTTGCCTAAGGGAAGTAAAGAGTGACACTTTCATTCATATTGGCATCATTTTAGCACCACAGGCTTCAGAGGTTACCTCCTGGATTCTCAAGAAAGCCTGCTGCCCCCCCGCACCTGATCCAGTAGGAGGACTTTGGTGGGCAGTACATCAGTGACAGCCTGGATTTAGGGTTTCGGGTGAGGAGAGGCTTCAGGATTTGCGGGGCTTGGGGTGCCTTTCCGAAAGGGTTGCGTTGTTGTCTCCCTGCTCACCCTTACCAGAGTTCAGGAGTATGTAGGGATCGACTGCAATGGCAAGGGTTGGTACCTTCGTGCTCACGAACGCAATGTATGAGCCACAGTGGGATGATAATGGATCCTCCGCCGCAATGATTTCGAGCATGGGGCACATACCAGTAATTGCGGTATACTCTGGGTTCCTCATTGGAACATTTTACGCAAGTTTATTTTTCATTGGCTTTTATTCCAAAAGGCGACGACACTGATCCAGATAAAGTGTAGCGATTCTGAGAGCTCCAGCTGGCAGCCTTGTAGAGTCTCTGCTGGCGGAGTTTCCGGGCATTAGGGTCACTTTTTTACTCTATGTACCCAATGCCCCAAGCCCCAAGTAAGAAAAATGGGCTAAACCCTAAACCATATATCCTAAACCCTACTAGGACGTGCCTCGGGAGCGGTGGTTCGGGTTCGGGGCGAAATCGGTCAGACAGATGGCCGCATGCTGAACGGTTTAGGGTTCAGGGAGGCGTGGTTGAGCGGTGAAGGGGTGCCCGAACCAGCGGTTAAGGGTTAAGGGTTGGGATTGCGGCTGTTTGGGTTCATGTGGTTTTTGATTTGCATTTGGGGTACTGACTCTTGAGAAGGATAGTGCCCGACGAACCCCCTCCTCCTAAGAATCAACCCCGCCCGCCGCAGCTGCCCAAATAATCAAAAGATTGACCAGATTATGTGCTGGTGCTTTGTTGGGGATGTTTATTGTTGGAAGGCGAGTTGTTATGATTAGGGATAGGTAATACCTCAATAACCCCTACCTAGTACCACATAATCCCACTTCAGTGAAATTCTCCATTCACTAAAGAGCAACCCTTTTTGAACATGGCATTGTTCATAAAGAATTTAGGACCCCCAAAACGGGACAAAGGGTTTACTCAACACCCCTGACCCTTAACCCCCTCAACCCGAACACCTATACCCCAAGTCAGTACACCGTAAACTGCGGAAGCTACTTCCAGCAGGCCCTAACCTCCGGGCCGGAAACCTCGCTGACCACATACTACTGGCCTTTGGCTAGCTAGGAATGAAGGAGAGATCCTTATAATAGTCCGTATATAACCCATATTATATCTGCTTACGGGGGACTCTACCCTAAACCCTAAACCCTGAATAGTAGTTCTCATTTTCTTTTCCATTCTTTCATTCCCAGCCTACCACAGGTAAGACTAAGAGCCCCGCTTTCGTTACTAGTGGCCAGTAGGGAATGAAGGGATGCAAGGACTGTAGGGATGCGTGTCATTCCTCTAAGTCTTTAGACCTCAGGGTTTAGGATTTAGCGAAGGGATTCGGGATTGGGGTTTAGGGGTTATAGGGTTTCGGGATTAGGGTCTAAGGTAGGGGGATTAAGGTTTGGGACTATTCCCTACCAAGCCCCAGGAACCTTCGCGTGGAAGTCCTTGTCATGCTAATCGTTCCTTGTAATGCTACTGGAGGGTGTGCCGGAGAAAGCCCAAAATAGTGCGCACCCAACTAAACTTATAGTCTTCCTTAAGTAGATAGAATATGGGGTATATGGGGATCTTATTATAGTAGACCTAAAGCCATATTCTATCTACTTAAGTGGGACTATAAACAGACTGCAGGCAGAACAAAGGCATCCAGGTTCTCTCTCCCAACCCTCAGGCCCTGTCACATGAATGCCCTCCCCATAATAATGTCCTGCCAACCCAGCAGAAACAAGTACCCCAATATAGTACTGCCACAGAATGGAGCGACCACGTATTTGGGTGGTTGTCAAAATTATGGTCCCTTTTTGGGTACCTTGAATTTTAGGTGCTGCATTATAATAGGGACCCAAAAAAGGACTATCATTTTGACAACCATCCATATAAGCTCATATTAAACCCCTATATAATCCATTATCGTAGTTTCCATTTTCTTTTCCATTATCCCCCATATAACCCCAATATGACAACCATTTAGGGTGGTGGGGAGGTTCAGCATTATCGGACGGATTCACGGTACGACTCTGCACCAAAGCCACTGGACGGTTCTGGGCGGGCCACTTTAAGTTTTCTCACAAGACTTCCCGTATGGACATGGCTAAAGAAACTCTAAACTTACGGGGGGCTAGTAGGGAGTGGGAATATACTATATCAGGGTTATAGAGGGATCTTATTCCCTTCTTCCCTACTGACAGACCGTGAGTAAAGTGTCTAGTTTCTGATTTCCTGCCCGGAAGCACGCAGTAGCCGCAAACACCCACGAATGCGAAGGTGCGCAGAGAGATACACTGCTGTTTGAACCTAAGCTCTAGGGCGTAGGGTGCGGCATATGGACTTTAGACATATGAGCTATAGTCTAAGCTCCTTAAAGGTGGGTAATATAGGGGATTATGTAGGGGACTACTATAGAGGTTATTAAGGGGGATACATGGAGTTTAGACTATAGATCATATGTGGATTGCACGATGCTTGCAGGGGGCCCCCAGGAAGTGCATAGGGCAATTTTGAGACATCTCAAGTGGCTTTTCTGCGAAAGTAGCCAGAGCTTTAGCGGGATGCCAGCCTGTGGCACTGGCTGCAATGACTGGACATTCCTTGACGAGACCTTTTCTGGGTTGCTATTAAGGAACTTAATTCAAGTTCCTTCATTAGGGAAACCATGTTGATTGACCGACCCATCATCAGTTTAAGTTCCGCAACAGCAATCCAGTTTGGGAGCCCCAGCTTGCAACAAAAAAATGAATCCATCTCTGCGTCTCATCAGCAGAAGAAACCATAAACACTATCGGGTATCATCAGATGGAAAGGACAGTGCAAGCGTACATGGGTGGCTGCGGGACAAGGTCTACACAATAAACGAGGTGCAATACTATTGGTAAGTAATCTTTTCTCTTTTTGGCGTTGCAATTGTGCTGTGCGATTCTGGGTTGCTGTTAAGGAACTTACTTTAAGTTACTATATTGGGGAAACCCTATTATTCACCATATATACCCAATATAGTAACTCAATTTAAGTTCCTTAACAGCAACCCAGGATTTGGATGGGCTCCCATGTCAAAGTTTCCTTACATGTGACTAGTGCTGTCCCATGCTTGAGCCAGGAAAACTAGGCTCTTCTTACAGAATACAAGGTCTTAAAAGAGGATAAAAGGAGGATATCCCCCTTAAACTGGTAATTTTCTTACAACATATCAGGTCCTGAAAACATCCTAATCAAAGCCCGAAATCCTAAATGGTCATTTTCATGCAGAGGGGGACCCAGACATAGACCCCCAAATACGGTAATCCTTATAATGGGGACCCCCCAAAGGTACCCCTAATTTTGGGAAACCCCTCAGTGCTACTGGCCTTGTCTACCGGGTTGACGGCTTATGGGCCAATGAGGAGAGTCCTGCTATGGGTTTAGGGCTGGTTCAGGCTCGGGGTATCCGGCGTATGATCCCACGGTCTAGGATTTAAGGTTCATGAGGGAGTGCGGGTCTAGGCTTTGGGGATACGGGGGTGATACATGGGAATATATATAGAGCTTCGGGTTCCGCCTAAATGAGTAGAATGGGCAGAAGGCGGATGGAGAACGAAATCGAGCATCAAACGCCGAATGCCGTGGATGTTGGGTTCAGATAGAGATCAGTGTAGGCATTGTGTTTAGCCTAAATGGCTTCAATAGGGTTCTGTGGCACATTGTAGTATAGTATTGTAAGGACTAGATTGGAAACAACACTGGGGCATGGAAGTCACTCAGGAACCCACATTGCCAGTGGAATTGGGGGACAGTGGCAAAGACTCTAAACCCTAAACCCTAGGCTCTACACACAAACTCCGGCCATCGAGGTAGTATATTTAAGTATGATAAAACAGAATTTCTAATTGAACCGTTTTGGGACAATTTCTTGTAGGAGCCATCATTTCTGCTGAGGCCGGGTTCGGCATTCTTTGCACAGCCCACTAAGCCCCGAAGCCTCGTGAAGAGTACTTCCCTTCATGTAAACCTTACTCAAACCATACTCAGGATAAAAGAAAGGTGGGATATCGTCCTCCTCAAGTAGATAGAATACAGCTTTGGGTATGTTATAATAAGATCCCCATATCACCATATCCTATCTACTTAAGGGGGACTATACCCTTTCGCAAGGCTTATACAAACGGAAAGCTACCCGCCTGAAAAATCCTTAGACGGGACGCTTTCGAACCGAGCTGTGTCAGGCCCTAATGCAGACCCCTGATTAATAACCCCCCCTCCCTTTTAGGGCCTTGATATTAGGATCCCTATAATCCCCAGTAAGGGGAGGGGGTTTATTTATCACGGGTCTACATTAAGAATCCAAGAAGCTCCGGGTAAGACATTGCCGGCTTCGTGAAGAAGTTCACGGCATGCCTTGGGATGACATTCATCTGGTGTACTGTAGGGGTGGTAATTATTTGGTAGTTTCCCAAAATAAGGGGACCCCAATATAGACCCCAAAATACTATTATCCTTAATATTGGGACGCCCAAAAAGGTACCCCTAATTTTGGGAAACCACCCATTTCGGGCCCTGTAGTACTCTTTTCATTGCTTTGAGCATCACCCTAACTGTTGGGTTGCAAGCGTTGCCAAGGATGCGCGGATCGGCATGGGATACTATTGAACTCATCATCATCGAAAGCAGTGCGATTAAACGCAAGCATGCAGAGTCTTAATAGTGTTCCTTTTAAAAATGAGGAAAGAGGAGAGGACAGTGAGGTGGGCAAAGAGGCAAAACGAAAGAAGGGGAAAAGGGCAGGAGGAGAGAAAGCTTCAGGGAACACGAAATATTGGCCATACAGAGCGCCTAAATGCAAGCTACTTGTCCACGAGCACTTCCTCCTGATTGTTTTTGGACCGAATGCCGCAGTCAAGTATTCACAGCAAATTCTGACAATATTAGAAACCATAACTTTTACCGTTTGTATCGCTATTGCTATCAAAGTGGTCAGGGCTGAGTTCAAGAGTTGAGGCTTAGGGTCGGCGTGGGGGCTAAGGGATTTAGATTTGCAATTGAGCCTCTTGGGTTCAGATTGTTGCGTATTGTGTTCATCGTTTTCTTCTGTGGAATCTTAACCCCAAACCCTACACCTTAAACCCTTTTCTGATTGAGGGGGGATGGCTACCAGAACCCCAAACCCTAATGGAGCTCGTAGGGGTCTTTGAATCATACGCGGTCTGCAGAGGGATTCCGGAGGTGCCTAGGGCTGAGCAGCTTTAATTTTGAGAACCTCCCACATGCTTTAAGGTTTGATGTAAACCCCTGATTTATGAACCCCCTCCCCTTAATAGGGATTATACTAGGGATCCTAATATTCAGGCCCTTAAAGGGAGGGCGTTTATTGATTAGGGGTCTACATTATGGTTTTAGGGTTTAGGGGATTTCAGTACTTTCTTGACAGCCGTGACCTTGCACTTCGCATGAAGCAGAGTGTGTCAGGGTGATTGGATCTAAGTGCTGGATCTCCCCCCTCAGATATCCAGATTCCCTGAAAGATCCAATCAGGGCCCCCCTTCCCAAAATGATCCTTTTACTGCTTTGAGGAAACTACGGGACTATCGGGTAGATCCTCTAAGGGATCTGGGTACGCAACGGGCTGAGGGGTGAGAAGCCAACATCAAGATTCATGGTTCGAGGCGGCCCCACATGTGAGGCCGACATAATGCCTGCGTAGAGGTAATTCCTAAAAATGGCCTGCTGTTAAAGAGCTCAACTTAAGTTACCATACTATGGCTAGATCGTGGGCCATAGGGTTTCCTTATAATCGTGACTGCAGTGAAGTTCCTCAACAGCAACCCAGAGATAAACTGGCTAAGCCACAGAATGACCTTGTTTTGCGACCACCTCCTAGACACAGGACACGGCCTCCAACAAATCCTCGGAACCTCCAAAAAGAACCAGACACAATCAAGCAAAACAGAACTATACATCCTGTTTCCGACTGCTACAAAAGTGACTCGGCCTCCTGCTACCGCCGCAAAATAAAGACTTGCGGCAATGAATCCCTTACCACCTCCCGCCGCCCTCTAATGTCAAGGATTTCCTATGAGAGTTGTCAGGGACTTTGTAGGGCAGTTCCCAAAAAATTAAGGACCCTTGTTACGAATTCTTGTTATAAGGCTTATGGTATCTAGAGCTGAGTCCAACCCGAAGACCTCAAGTCTAAACCTTAGAGCCAGTCCAAGGTACCTAGCTTTGTAGCAAATCTTTTGGTATCTTTACGTCTTTGAAAAGGGGATCCTAATTACCCTGGCCCCGAAAATGAGGAGACCCTATTGAAGTCATTTCATAATTATAGCGTCCGTATCATAGAGGGGTAGCTGATCTCACCTCATTTTCTCTAGGGGCCTAATGTTTCACAAGCAACAATGTACCAGAACCCTTGACACCATGTCTCCCTAAACCCTAACCCTAAACACTAAATCCTTAAACAGCAGTAGGCCTAAACCCTGAACCCTAACCTTGAAGGTCCAAGTACTCAATACCTGCGTACTTCAAGTACTCTTGCTCAAGTCCAATACCCAAATAAACCCTCAACCCAAAACGCTTAACCCTAAACCCGAAATCCTAAACCCTAAGCCCTCAACCCCAAACCAAACCCTAAATCCCAAAACCCTCAACCCCTGCCCTCGAAATCCTAAACCCTAAACCACGGCGAGACGCTTCATGTTGGCTCCGAAGTCCGTGAGGCCCGGTCCTGAAACGCCATCCTTGCTCAGCTGACTCCACGGTTAAGGGTTTAGGGTTTAGGGTTCCCAGGGTTTCAGGGTTTAGGGGATTACATATATATATATATATAGGTTTAGGGTTTAGGGATTTAGGGGTTTAGGGTTTAGGGGTTTAGGGGTTAGGGGATTTGGGGTTTAAGGGATTTAGGATTGTTGGGATTTAGGATTTAGGGTTTAGGTCCATCCCAGGGTTTCAGGGTTTAGGGATTGGGGATTTAGGGTTTGGAACTGGGGTTTCAGGGATTAGGAAAATTCAGGGGGATTCGGGATCTGGGGGTTGAGGGATCTGGGACTGGAAATTTAAGGATTTAGGGTTTAGGATCTGAAGGATTAGGGACTTAGGGTTGAGGGATTCGGGATTGGGAATTTAAGGCTTAGGGACTTAGGGATTTAGGGACTCCAACCCAGGGAGCCCATAGCCCTAAAGTCAGACATGGAAAATATCATGAAAATATATGGAAACTACTATAATGTTTGGGGTTAGGGTCTAGGGTTCCCAAAAATTCAAGTACCGGGTTAAGAAATATACCTGAACTTGCATCAGGGATCCTACAGTCAAGGTAAGGTAAAATCCATAACTGAAGTGTGCGAGGCCCGTAACTGAAGTGTATGGGCCTCTGTAGGACAGAGAATAGGGGGGAAAGGCTTTTGTTTTTAGGGGAACACGTGCTGAAAGCGTGGAAGCTACCCAGAGAGCGCCTAAACCCTAAACCTCCCATACTCTCGCCTTCTAGCGGATTGTGGAGGCGCGCTTTCCCCATGTCTGTGGACTGTCCTGTGCCCAAGCCTCCTTACTAGTATGGAGGGAGGGCTACTCCCTAAACCTTAAACCCTAAACCGCTCTACCAAGCAGATCCTGCAAGGGCCCAGTAAGGCCCTGGCAACAAGGAGATTCACGAGCGCCCGGAAGGGACGCTTTTCAAGAGGACATAAAGACAGCTTTAGGGTTTAGGGTTTCTTGCAACCTCAGAATTCTGATGCCCGAACCAACAAGCCCTCATGCTGAAAGGGTGAGTCCCGGAGCACCCTCACCTTGTTCTGTATCATGTTTTGTATTTTAGCTCAGGAAGTTCAGGCAAAACAACAAACCTCAGAACTTCCAAAACCTTTTTGATTGAGGAACCGTACTAGACTCATGATTCATGGGTCATAAGATCGGGGTGACATTGGCGACGGAAGTGCTAACAAGACCGCTTTGGTAATCCCAGCCCAAGATCAGGATCCTATTGCAATTATATGACAGTTACAGGGCGGGCTTTCCCTCAAGTAGGCACAAATCTCAAAACCCGTTGGTTCAAGGCCACCAACAATCACCCAGTTAGGGTCCCGTGAGAAATTCAGCGCATAAATGAATAGCAAATGAGAAAGAGCTTCTTCCCAAATCCAGAAACCCTAACTGTTGAACCCTAAACACAGAAAACCCTAAAACCCCCAACCCCTAAACCCTCAAACCATACACCCCCCCAAAACACCTGTAACCAGAATTCGCCAGGCCACTCCAAGGTTACGTCGCGCCACGCGGAACGCGTTCACGGCTCGGGGCGCGCGGCGGGCGGCGGCGAGCAGGGACATGGCCTGTCGGGAGAATACATAAGGTTTAGGGCTTAGGATTTGGGGTTTAGGATTTAGGGTTGAGGGTTTAGGATTCAGGGTTAGGGTTGAGGGTTTAGGATTCAAGGTTTAAGGTTGAGGCTCTAGGATTTAGGCAATAACGCGTAGGGATATTGAGGGAATAGTGGAGAATCAAATGAAGAAGCAAGGGAGAGCCTTCATGGATGGCGAGTTCGTGTGTTCGTCGCCTCCTGGGTCCACCCAGGAGGTCCACGTATCAGATTTCTGGGTTGTGGTATATAAAGAAACTTCAATCAAGTTACCATACTATGGGTATATGCTAAATAATAGGGGTTCCTTCTGAGCTCCGGGGAGGAATCCCCTGGATTTTCTAGGCGAAAAAAAGCCACTTGGTAGTCCTAAGCCCTAAGGCCTGAAGCAGACCCCGAATTAACAAACCCCTCCTTTTAAGGGCCTGAAAGTATAGAATCCCTATTAAGGGGCGGGGGTTTGTTAATCAGGGGTCTGGGGTACCTGTAGCCCCGGTGACTACAATTTTTAGGCTTCCACCCTATTCATCACGGGGTCACTACTAACTACTAAGCTGTACATATCGTGGGGTTACGGATAAAGCCTCAACTGTTCTCGAAAGAAGCTAGGATACCCGGATCATGATTTCGGGAGGGTTCTACGGTACTTAAGGGGGGCATTCATAAAAGGAATAGCGAGACATTTTCGATCTCCCTGCTTTCCTCCTTTCTTCTTGCTTCTTTTACATGCTGCCACATGGTAAAAAACAGACTAACGAGATCCAAATGGCTCTGAAAATACCTTGCTAGTTATTCATAGGTACTGGGGGAATGTACTATGTATGGTCTCTCTGAACGCCCACCTTTGCACAAACCTGATTAAGGAGGAATCCAAAGGTGCGGGTAGTGTAGATGGGGGCTGTAGGCAACCCACGAATTTCAGGGACAACAATACCCTATGATCCGTATATAAGCTTTAAATAATCCCTATAATCCCTATAGTTTCCATTTTCTCTTTCATTATCATCATATGAGCCCTAGTCTAAACTCCTAGTATCCCCCTTAATATACCCCTATATAATCCCCTATGTAACCCCCTTTAAGGAGTTTAGACTATAGCTCATATAACCCCAATATAACCTAGGGGTGATTCTTTGGGCGCTGCTATGGGATCCCTTTTCGCATTCCCGACTAAGCACCACGTAGATACTCTGACTCAGACAGCCTTACCTACCTTGGTTGGATAAGGTTATTGGATGAATGAGGCAACTGTTTGGGGTTATGAGAGTCTTACCATTTTTTGTTGAACGTCATCCGTGCCGAGGTTCCAATATGAGTATATACAGTGGGCCCAAACTATCTACCACGGCTGATCCCAAGTGCCTTATGATGGCTTTAAGGCCCATAAGGCGACTTAGGGCAACTCTTATTAGGATTACAACCCTGGCTGTGCGTGGTGACTCAGTCCCTTGAACCCCTAAACCCTACCCTAAACCCAGGAGAAACCTTAAACCCTAAACCCTAAAACCTAACCCCTAAACCCTGAACCCAAGAGAGATCCCGGACAGCGAGGTAAAGAGGGTGAGGGCTTACGACTTCGGAGTCCTGAACTGCGAGCCTAGAACGCCTCACCCAAAGTACCTGAACCTCCCAAAAATACCTATGTTAATGTCCTTTAAAGCACAGTTCTCTAGACAATAACCCTCAACCCTAGATCCTAAATCCTTAGACAGCTATGGTCGAAAACAAGGCACTGCTTGACTTTGTTCACGGGTTCCGTCGGTGGGGCGTATGCTTGGGTGGTAGACACTCCAGTAGCTGCAAAACAAGAAGCCGCGGCAAAGATTTTCCGAAATTTTCCACAAAGAACCTGAATGGAATGAATGGGACACCTATGGGTCATGAAAGGAACCTGACTACTTAGGGCAAAAGGTGTAGGAATCTCTGGCAAAGAGCACGGAAACTGCTACATTGGTCAGGGTTTGGGGTGTAGGTCAGCGGCGAACTCCATCATCTGAAGATCGTGTTAGACTTCAGATGTAGGGTTCGTGAAGCCCAGTCAAGCATAGTATCCCGGATTTTGGCACGGGACCCTGAATGCACTGCCCGGCGTTCCTTCACTGCTGGAACGGAGAAGCGGGTGCGACTGTCAACTACTTGACTACTCGGGCCAAAACGTATGCCTGAGTGACTGGAAAGGAAAGGGCTTAGGTGTCATGGGTAGTTGCAAGTGGCTGTATGCAGAGGATACTTACAGCTATGAGCTAATTAAGACACTTAGAACTTGGAATGCGCTCATCGCTGCCTCGTCAGGTGGGGCTTCTGGACGTAAGCGGCGTAGCGAAGTGAACTAAGCTAATCACCTCCCCCTAAGCCCCCCCAAAATCTGTGATATACAACACATTCTCCTTGTGGTACGTTATGATATTTTGGGAACATTTAGCATTTTGGAGGGTGGGGTCTGTTAACGGAAGGCGGAGGTGATGAATATGGGAGGAACTAAATTCACGCAATGCTCTTCCCTCACGTGAAGCTACGCCCTGCACCTCTTCATGCCCACGACAGCTCCCCTCCCCTATCAATAGCCCATCCAACCCCCAGCAAGTATTCCCTCCCCCCATACGGTACCACCATATTACATTGGGGGAATCCCGCAACCCCAAACCCTAAAACCTTACCGTTGGGCGAATGGGATGACGTTGGACAACTCAGGAACATCTGCTGATCCGTCGGGTTAGGGGATTTTGAATCATTCTCAACAGCTAAAGGGTTAAGGGTTCAGGATTGAAGGGTTTAAGGGTCTAGAGCTTAGGCTATAAGGTTAAGTGTTCAAAGGCAGAGGGTTTGAGGGTTTAGGGGTTCTTTTGCTTTCAGGCAGGCCGCCAGCTGGAATCTGCCTCCTCCCAGATGGGAGTCTTCAAAAGTGGGGAGTCCCAATATAGACGTAGGGAGCCCAAAAAGGGACCCTCGTTTTCCGAAACCCCCAGCTGCCTGCCTAACCCTAAACTCTAAACCCAAACATGTGGCTTCTGCTTTGGACTTCCCCTCATGGTCCGTGATTACTTACCACGGGCTAGCAGGGAATGAATTGGGTTGAGGGCTTAGGGCATGAAAGAATGGACAAGAAAATGGCCACTACTAGACCCTTCAGGGTTTATGTAGGAACTACTGTCAGGATCCATTCCTGCATTCTCTCACCTAAGCCCTGAACACTAATTCCAACACTACAAGGATCCATTCCTTCATTTGCCAAGCAGAGGCACGGCAAGGGCCACTGAATCTCCTCCGCTCTCCTAAAGAATATTCTGTAGAATTAGAAACAATCTACAGGACAGCCCTAGCAAAGAATAAGGGCTATCAAGTGCTTAAGTAGGGCTTGATGTGCAGAAAGTGCAGCTGATGCAAGCAAGAGTTCAAATTGATGGAATGGCTTTTCCATGGCTTGCTGCCTACGGTCTTATACTTGTTGGTTGTTATAAGGGCATGCAGGAATGGATAAGACAATGGAAGCTGCTGCAGGGTCTAGGGGTTCTGGGCGGTTCTCCGGGAACGGAGGAAGTAGTGATTTCCACCTTCGATTTCATCCCTTCATTCCATTCTAGCAACCAGCCAGCGCAGGTGGTACCTTCAAGCTTCAGTTCACAACCGGTAAAGAAGGAGTAATGTCTTTGCTGCACAAGTTATTTGATGAACGTGTTTCTGGCACAAGTACATATGTTTCGATCTGCATATATCTGTGTCTAGAGTGGCAAGAGAGCATACTGGTGGCCCCATGAAAATCTGCTGGCCACGTATCTCACTCGGGTGCAGAGTTGAAAATGCCCTTCGATTTCCGCCATCAATATAACACCAAACCCTGAAACCCTAAACCCTATCACTATAAGACAATCAATCTTAATAGCATCCCAATGTGCAACTTAGGGAGCGCCTAGACCTGGGAAGTGCGAATAGCCATGCCATTTCACCCAAAAGTCACTTGCTTACAGACGATCATTGTTTTACTGTAATCGTCTGTGTAGGAATCCCAAAGCGGAACATTTAATTGACAGTTTCCATAGCCTGGGGGGGGGGCCGAATACAGACTCCGATATGATATAGTAGTATAATCCCTATTATAGAGACAACCCCTCCCCCTCCCCCCCCAAAAAAGGGCACCTCTATGCCTGAGCTTTAGGCCGAATAAACTCTAGTATGCCCCTCAATAACCTCCATAATACTTCCCTACATCATGGCCTATATTACTTCCATCCAAGATGTTTAGACTATAGCCTATTTGGGGAAACGGCCAATGCCAGCACATCCGTCTTTTTGAATTTCTGGACGGCGCGCAGCTGGGAGAGGTTTTAGCTGCGAAGCAGCTAGCTCGCCTGCACTTCGCGTGCTAAGGGCCAAGGGCTTCGGGGATAGGGTTAGGGATTAGGGTTTATGGAGGTTTAGCGGTAAGGGCATGGATTTAATGGCCAGGGATGTACGGTCTAGGATGAAATCGGAATGGAAAAGAAAAGTTGTAAGTAATTAGGGAATGGAGGAACAGGAGCTGCTGTAGGGTCCATTGTTTGGGGTTATAAGTCGGGAATGGAAGAGCGGGAGAGAAAATGGAAGTTGCCTCTAGGTTTTAGGGTTCAGTGGTGTGTTTTGCCTCAAGAGCTTAGGGTTTAGTGTTCATGGCTCAGGGCTTAGAGTTAAGGGGTCGCAGTTAAGGGTCAAGGTTAGCCTGCAAGGGGAGCAGCTGTGAGCCCTTAAAGCAACCCCATGGTCCATCCCTTGTCCTGGGTTGCTCTATAGTGTGTACTTGATGGCATATATACATATTGGGGGTATAAGGGTTTAGGGTTTAGGGTCTAGGTACCTCAGTAGTACCCTTGTGCCCTTTTTATTTTTGGGTCTCCTTCTTAAAGCTGAACAGTAAGAAAAAGGGTACCCTCACTATAAATGGGTTACTGGGGAACCTAGATAGAGTGTGTGCTTCGGCCCAGAATATACCTCTTGAGGTATAAACACTTCTTGATGCTATCAACCATTTGGGGTGAGGTAGCGTGAGTTTGCAATGATCTGCCCAACATAAGGTTCAGTTCCCTGAGCCCTACACCCTTAGCCAGTTCCTTAATCTGGAGGAAGTACTGCTGCCTAAATAGTTCACCAAATACGGTTTGGGGGTATATCCATGATCACTTCTATGAGGGGTACAACGAGCTCATGTTCCTCATTTGAAGCTTCTGTTGTAATGTTCTGTGCAAAGCTCCTACACAAGCCGACTACCCCGACACCAATGACACTCCTTCTCCGTACAGTCAATCCTATGCGTCCAGGAACCTTCTATACACGATTTGGGCACCAGGTACCTGTGTGTATGTATATACATATATAAACTCATTTGGGCCAAAGTCATATGAGCTATAGTTCTAACTCCCCCTTAACAACCCCTATAATACTCCGCCTTATAATCCCCTATATGCCCTTTTTATGGCTCATATACCATCTAGGTACTTGCACCCTTAGGGCGAACGCGCCATACACCACTGCAAGCCAGGAGTATAAAAATTCCCTTCTACCCTCATGCTTTGGAAGATATTGCTACTACTTTTAGTAGTAGTAGTAGTAGTAGTAGTACTAGTAGTACTAGTAGTACTAGTAGTACGACTCATACCAGTGCTATGTCTTTGACAACGAGTACTACTAGTACCAGCGACCACAGTGCAGAATGCAGTAGTGCCTCGCGCAAGAGTTTGACGAGATCTGGAGCACAACATGCACCACAAATCGGTACTTCGCAGTGCAAGGCTTGTCAAGAACCAGGTCCCCTTTGGCGGATCCAATCTCATTAGGCGAAAACCTCGTAGAGACCAGCCTTTCTCATAAAGAAAATCTTGTTTTCGCTACCTCACAATCAAAATATAATAGTTTCCCCAAATAGGGGGACCCCAATATAGACCCCCCAAATACTATAGTCCCTAGTACTGGGATGCCCAAAAGGGGACCCGTAATTTAGGGAAACCCCATAACTTGCAAAAAACCCTCAAGTTTTAATATAGGTGATGTAATACAAAAGATTAGCACTTCTGATCCATCCTGGGCTCAGGTACACACAAAAACAAAGTGATGTTCGTGAACAGCGGGGTGTTTTAGAGTCTTGATTTGGAGCTTTGGGCTCTAGCTTGGGGAAGCATTCTATTCAGCAATGGCATAGAAACCCCAAAACCACTTGCCTTTGATTTCGCTTGCTCGGGCCCGAGGAAGGGCAGTAGGCGGGCTCCCCCGTAGAGGAATATGGAATAACACCTGTCGTTTATGGTTGCCCTGAGGGTCCAGTACCTAAATACTAGGTAACGTGGGCCAAACACATGGGTATAGGAAGGGTTTGGGTCCAAATTGCGTCCTTTTGAGATGCTTGCTCCCTTGAGAAGTAGAAGCCTGGCCCCTCACTCCGATGCAAGACCTTTGCATGCCTCCACATTGAAATTGACATGTCACATGAGTAGCGTCTTTTCAGGAGTTGAACAAAGTAAGACTCTATTCTTCCCTTAAAGTACCATACGGACCATACCTAAAAGGAAGACCTTGAACCCTAGACTCTACCCCATCTTCAACAAATAGCATCCCCAAAATAATCTCTTTTTGTGGCATTGTGGCATGCCAAGAATGGCATATGGCGAAGGGGGACTTCCTGGAAACAACAACTTCAGCACCTGGCGGTATATCTTTACATACACATATATATATATATACACATATGTAGATCCCACTTAAGTAGATACAACATGGCGTTGGCCAATTTCATAATAAGATCCCGTATACCCTACATCTCATCTACTTAAGGGGGACTATATGTATACATATGCAAGTCGTGCTTGAACATTTGGGCGTTTCTGTGAGGGACTTCTTATCTGTAAATCCTGGATCTGGAGTCTGGAGGCTTGACTGTAGTCTCGTCGGACCTATGATGAAAATATTGCTTCTAATTCCTCAGCGTTATACTAGATTGAACAATTTAAAAGAATTCCTAGGGAGACTACAGTTGAGGAGTGACCTTGACGGAATGAAGGCCGCGGTGGTTTATGTCGGGTAGGGTTTAGGATTTAACTACCTTTGGTTAGCTAGGAATGAAGGATGGGATCCCTATATATCCCAGCGTAGAAGCTTCCATTCTCTTTTCCATTCCTTCATTCCCAGCGCTATATAAACCCAATATATACATTATAATCCCTATATAACCCCTGTAATCCCTGTAGTTTCCATTCTCTTTTCCATTCCTCCATTCCCAGCCAACCAAATGCAAGTTTGGGGTTTTGAGGTGGGATAGGTTCTGTTAGACACTAAACACTAAACTCGGTGGCCCTGGTTGGCGTTCTTCGCCAGGGCGAAAAGAACTTATGCAGTTTAGGGTTTAGGGCTCGAAAGCTCTACTGCAGGACCCCAAAACTGGAATGGGGCTTACTCGTAAATCTGGAGGCTTACTGCTGGGGGGACATCGGGGTTCTAGTGCCGATGAAATCCGAGTAACCTCACAGACTGCTGGCAAAGAGCATGGAAACTACTACGCTATCTATGCCATTTAAGGTCTAGGGTTTGAGGTTTAGGGTTAGGAGCCTAAATTCCTTGGGTAACTGATAGTGGGGAATCTAACTTGCAGACAACACGGTATTGGAGTGGAAGCGGATGCTCCACAGCCCTGTATGTTAGGTTTTTACATTGTGTCACTTTTTGGGTCCCTGATTTAATGATATGGCCCCTGGTTACCCAAAACGGACCACCGTATTGACAACCACGCATATTACGCATATAGCGTCGCCAAAGAGTTCTAGAGTCATCAGTGCAAACAAGTCTTAAGCTACTGAGGTATCTGCCTTAGGTCAGGAATGCACACCAGTCACCCAAGCAAACCCTGGTAGTTCATAAACACCATGAACAGTACATTTGATCTATAATCTAAACTCCACTATCCCCCTCAATAACCGCTACACTAGTCCCCTACATAATCCCTTATATAACCCCCCTTGAAAGAATTTTAGACTATAGCTCACTTCAGCAAAAAAAACAATGTAATCCTTAGCCCTAAGCCCTAGAACATACAATCATACAACCAGGCTTTAGCAAACCCTAAACCCTAAACCCTAAACCCTAACCGCCTCTTCAAAAAGTCTACCCTTCTGACAATGCCACACTGAAGTCATCCCCTCCCCTCCCCCCCACGCCAGGGTTTCTTGTTTAGGGCTGAGGCCCCCCCCCACCCCGCCTACTATTAAATTCTCCCCTTTGTGGTATATTATAGTATATTGGGGGTTACTTAATATCAGGGGGGATTTAATATTAGGGGGAGGGGATTGAGATGCTTGTCCGCACACCTTTTGCCAGGCCTCCTTCCTATCTTTGCAACGTGGGGTTTAGGGTTTACCTGATGCCTGTGCCCGAACAGCAGCTACCCAAGCGAAGAAGCCCGACGCAAACAGAAGCCCGAAGGGGCAGACAGATACGTGCGTTGTTTCTCGAAAAATGCGGGGTGTTTGGGGACCTTAGGGGTATCTACGTACCTATACATATATGTATGTATACATACGAAGGCCATGAATAAGGGGAACATGGGATTCCTTCCTTTGCGGATGGTATAAGAACTTTCCACCATTTTTCAAGTTTTAACCCTCGAACTTTCAACCCCAATGTGTTGCAGAGTTTCGAAATGCTAGCTGTGACAGGAGGCCAGAGTCCTGTAAATTGTATATTGTTGATGGAGCAAAGCTTGCACCATTCTAGGTCCCATAATTCTGGGGTTTGGGATTTGACGGTTTAGGTGTTTGGTATTACTTTGGGGGCCTTTGGATGCCCACACAACAGGCCGCTCTCCGTAGGTTTTAAGGTTTTAGGGGACAGGGTCTAGGGCTCTAGGGTACACTTTATTGAGCATCCGAGGTGGTGCAAGATTTCTTCCACCATATGCCCCATAACAGACAAGCACGCAGCCATGAAACATGCCAGGTAGACACGGCAATGACGCCGGCCAAGAAGGTCCAGTTCCTTGCAAGAAGGGCAGAGGCTCCATAGTTTTGCTTCAAGAATCAAGGAGAAGGCATGCAACCTGAAATCCTACAATTTGATTGGGGCCCTAAACTCTGAAAGCCTAGGCTATCGGGAGTAATTTGATAAATCGAACTGCTCCAGGTGGATAGGTGGACGGCAGGGGCATACTGCTTCGCTGGCGCTCTGCGAGTCATGAAGGCTGTGCGCAAGATCTTATCGTCAGACAGACCACACACATCTCTGAAATCCCTGAACCCCAAGCCCTGAACAATCAAAACCTGAGCCCCTGTTTATATGTGTGTATATACATGTATATATATATATACATTTACATACACCTAAACCCCCAAACATGAAATACACATAACACATCTACCTGGCCTGCCTCCGAAATACTCAGGGCCACACCACACTTGGCAGGCAAGAAGGACCCATACTTCCGACAACTTCCTGAAAGGTTATTGAGGGGAATCATAAGGAGGATTGAAAGGACCAAATGCAGAAAGTTACCACAAACAAGCAAATAATCCGACACACTAAACCTTCAACTCTAAATGTCTATGTACAAAGCCCACTTAGAATTGCCCCCAGTTACTAAGTCCCATGAACCTCTAAGTACTTGCTGAGCCGCAACTGCAAACCAAAGTACATCGCTGATAGAGCCGTGGTCAGCACCTGGGCACGTCGCAGCGATGATGTAGCTGAATTTCTCAAGATAAACCCTAAATCCCAAACCCTAAACCCTAAACCCTAAACCCTACAGCTATCAGAATTCAGGTCGGGGTGCGGCCTCAATCGATAGGGTGCCTGTTGATACGAAATATCCTGCATGACCTCAGTATGCTCCCATAATTCGCAGAAATTAGGGTACCTCCCGACACGCAGGATTTGTAGTATCGACTGCAGGAGTTGTGTGATTGTGGTGTTCTTACAGAACAGTTTACCCGAAGGTGGTTGGGTACTATAGTATTCCCGTTTGAGATACCACGCGCAAGTCCTTTACAGACCCCTTTTCAAGTTTTTAAACCAAGGATCATCATATGTTGAGGTCGGTATTGCGCATCCTATTTATCGAGGGTGTTCTAACCTCCTGCCCAACAAAGATCGCCCCGAACATCCAGACCGTTGACGGAAGAAAGCTTGCACGACCCCGTATGCCTCCAGCACTACAAATCATAGGATTCTCGGGCACACCAGCAGTTCCTGCCCACGTTTTGCTATCGCCTGCCAGTTGATGAGCCACGCCACTTGGGCGAAGGAAGTCTTTCAGGGTACAGGCACGGGCAAGGGCGATGGGCTTGCTGCGTTGCGGTCTACCTTGCCTGCTCCTCTGATATCACATGGGTAGTTCCCCTAATTAGGCTCCCGTTTTGGCACCCCCGTATATTAGGTGCTGAAATAAAATCTATGACCAAAAGGGGCCCCTAATTGTGAGAACAGCCCACATGGAGCCATTGTCTAAACTCCTGTTAGCCCCCTTCATAAGCCCTTCTGCTATATAATCCGTATAAAACCTCCTTTCAGGAGAGTCGACTATAGCTCACATGTGGGTCTTCTTGATGTCAAACCATTGAACATCGAGGGCAGGGCCGTGTTTCGACAACATCCCATTCACAGGGTTGCTGTCAAGGAATTTGGTTAGATTTACTCTATCGGGGAACCCTATTACCTACTATATATACCCAGTATAGTAACTTAACTTAAGTTCCTTAACAGCAATCCAGTTGATGTTCAATTCGGTTTCTTTTCAAGATGCCAGTGCCGTAACAGTGAATGCTGCTAAAGTAATTTTTCGTGTGATCTAGGGGACTGGATTATAATTACCAATTTGATTTTGAAGTCTTTTTGAGGTACTCTATACTATACAACTAGGACTTTAATACTGGCAGGTAGTTAGGATCCTACACTCGGCTGGAGGGTAAACTAGCGGCTCGCTCAATATCCACACTGAAATGAGGGCTGCTTTCTTGGTGGTTAGACTAAATAAGATTCTTTTCTTGCTCTAGAAATTAGAATACCGTGCTCAAAAGGAGGATATACCTAATCCTACTCACAATTGACGACTCTAGTGCTCCCATCAAAAAACTCTGCTCAAATGTACTTTTCTTCTGTACAGTGACGCCACCTTCTGGATCACGGCAAGCTGATTGAGTACGTGGATGACTATCTTCCACATAATTTAAAATAGCCTAAGATGTCATTTGTCATCTTACTGGCATACCCGCAACTCTTGATTTCAACATCGCAGTGCTTCTGGCTCCCACCTTTTTGTCCCGGCCCCCTAAACCGTGTTCTCATCATTTGTGCGCTGACGCAAAAAGCCCAAGCCCAAACTCTATCCTCTGGTCAAAAAACGAGTAGTGTCTGCAGCCAGCCTCTAGCCAACGTGAAAGACGCCAAGAAGTTAATCTTGGGGATGCAGGAGAGTTTTTGCGATACTTTACAAAGAGCAAGCGTGTATTGAAAGTCAGCCGTCAGCTGCAAAGCCTGTGTAAATCTCAGTTGATTAATATGAAAGAAGATCCCCCGGAGATACCTAAACAGTGACCTATCACAACAGAAATAGCAGCTAACCGCCTCATCGGCACCTTTAACTTCATAGCATAGATCAAAAACTTGAACTCTACCCTAAACCCTAACCTTGGGTACTACCCTCCCCAGTAACAGTCTATATTCGGGGTCCTATCAAGGGCTATATATATATCCATATTATAAGTATTATCCAACTGTTACTGAGGGGGGGCAGTACTGAACCCTAACCCCTTCTACGCTATACTCGTTACAGATCGTGAAAGGAGCTGCCCGAGTTGGAGCCCCGAGATTCAGGGACTAATCAGGCCCGCCCAGTTTAGGGTGTAGGGAATTCCTATGGAAGAGTAGGGCTTGTTCAGGGCTTACTGAGATTATTGGGCTCTTTTAACCTAAGGGTATCCTCTTTCGGCAGGTCCCTAAACCCTTACCCTAAACCCCTAGACCCTAAACGAATTCTTAGGCCCTAAACCCTAAACTAGACCTTAAACCCTAAGCGAAGCCTTAAAATCAAAACCCGTAACTAAACCTTTTGCCCTAAACCGGTATCCTCTTTTGGCAGCTCCCCTGAGGATTCTCGGACTTGAGATGCGCCTGCTGAGGCTGCCGGTGACTAATCCACCGTGAGGTCAGACACTTGAACGTTTTGCAATGAGCCCTGGGGGCAAACGCAGTTTAGGGTTTAGGGTTCATGGCTGTTTGTCTAGAATGTACTGAGCCCTCCGCCTAGAAGGGCAGGCCAGAACATGACATTTGCTGTAATACGGGGTCCCTCACTTCGTATTGGGCCTAGTCCTGTAATGGAAGCCTTGAGAGGGGCGGATGGGAGTTGGACTGCGATGAGGAAGCGCCAGTCATCATAATGTCCAAGGCTTACAGAAATTCTCACACCTCATGCTTAGTCATGCTTTGTAGAAGCTTTTGAACCCTAAAACCTTAAGAGCCAAACCGCTGACGTCATCAGCACTCTTTGGCCCAGGTCGATCTCTAGCTATCCTACATCGGCCGTAGCAAAATGGTGATTTCCAAACTTTGGTGGTCAGTAGGGAATCAGAGAATATATGATATGGAAATTATGAAGGGATTGCATTCCCTTATTCCCCGCCAACCACCAGGAAGGTTTGGGCCCCTAGAAGCACAGAGTACTCTTTGAGTCGGTATTTGGATTACGGTGCCCGCACAAGGTGACAGGTTTCCCTTTGTGGCGACCCGAAGCCCTGCACCCTAATATATGGAACTTATCACTTTCTATTACTAGTCTTATTACATCTATTATTGCTATTCTTACAATTATTACTATTGTGTTTACTAGTATTAATATTCCTTTCATTAGCACTCTCATTGCTATTATTATGAAGCCCAAAGCCCATCCCAAACCCTCAGGCTACAAGTCCATAAGCAATCCTTACTTTGGGCTTTTTGAACCAAGGTAGGCGTTCGACCGTAAAATTCAAAAGATCTGAACACAAGCCGAGGAAGGAGAGAGTCCTGGGTGGATGCCACTCCCGCCTCCCCAGGCCTGATGTTGTGTACTATATTATAACAGGGTTTATATTGGGGTTATATTGGGATAATGGAAAAGAAAATGGAAACTACTATAGTCTTTTAGGGTATATCTTGGGGTTATATTGGGGTTATATTGGGATAATGGAAAATAAAATGGAAGCTACTATAGTATGTAGTTACCAAGTGGGTATCCTTACATACGGCTTATGTAAAACTATTTAATGGGGACATTAGGACTATAGAAGGGCCATGTAAGGCTTCTACGCGGGACACTACCCACATGAAACTTCCTTGGATTATGACCTTGAGCCAAGGCTCCGGTGCTTAAGGGGGAGTGGGGGGTGAATATAGGTACCATTATATGGGGCATATATGGGGATTATATAGGGTTCAACTCCCCCGCGCTCCCTTGAGCACCAGTGAGGTGAAGGGTTGAGTTTCGGGTGCAGGGTTGAACGCTGGGGGTTGAACGGGCTTAGGGTATAGGGGCTTAAAGGGCCCAGTTGCATAAAGAAATGGTAGCCGGGTATTTTTTGGGGGAGGGTCTCGACTCGTGATTGCCTCCAGGGTTCAGGACTCACACAGGCTAATTCTTGGCTTCAGATACACGCACACACCACCATGCAGGTCAACTGAAAGCCCACCATTGCTGTTTTTCTCTTCGATGTAGTTTGCTCCCAACTCCCTCCCCCTGATGAATAAAAACCACGCCCCTAATAGTAAATATTCTATCTGTGGTAGGGAATGTCAAATTAGGGAAGGTAACAGCAACCCTCAATGTTTAGGAGGCTAGTCAAGGTGGGTTGGTAGTAGGTAACATGGGACTCAGAGTAGTGTTAGGGTTTAAAGTGTAGGGGTTAAGTATTTGTAGAAATAATCCTTGTTAAGCCCTTTATAGAGAGCCCCATGATTATTTTGTCATCCCCATCTGAGTGCCCAATGGTACCCGTGTTTCGAGAGAACCCCATCTAACACTTTATTATAGGGACCCAAAGGGAAAGCCAAAACGGTTAAAGTTCTTCTATTGGCTAAGTAAGCTATGTGTCCCCCTGCCAGGAGGTTCATAGGACTTTGGGCCTACTTGTAACTTGGCTAAAGCCCTGTAATAGGGGTAAGTCCTAGAAAGCCATTAAATGTGACCATTAAGCAGGTTTATACTCCCGATCTGGGGCCGTAATGTTGTTAAGAGACTAGCCCCCATAGGAGTGTGCTTTTGATTCTTGGATCAAATAAGGTTCTGTGCTTGCTTTAATGGAACTATTACCAATAATGAAGATCTAGAAGTAATCCTCCTGTATGTTGGGAGTTACGGTAACATACCACCCATTTAGGGTTAAGGGCTCATTTGGTGAAATATAATCCAACTGTGAATCAAAGTCTCATCGTACTGCCAAAGTCCGAAGCCACTCAAAGGATCTCTCGCGCTGCGTGCTGGTCGCAGTGTTGGTGCTGCAAAATTGCACACTTTGCTGACTTGGGAGAACAGTGGGGTCCGCCTCGCATTAACACAATATACTGTAATCCCTACGTCAAGACAGGTTCCAAAAAGGATAGCTCATTGTTGGAATCTACCACCCCACCTGGCAGTCCAATTCAAACAACAAATCTAGGTATTTGGCAAGCAAGCGTCTATAGTCCCCCTTAAGTAGATAGAATATGGCTTTGGGTATATTATAATGAGATCCCCATACACCCCATATTCTATCTACTTAAGGGGAACTGTAGGTAGTTACTTTGGCCTGGGCGGGTTTGCTTGAGTCTATCAAGCTGCTTTTGTGCTCAGTACTTTTGTAAGTCAACTCCTGAAAGGGCAAAACCATGCACGCTAAACTATCCCATTGTGGCGGAGCAAATAATTGCCATCTATTCCATTACCTCTATATAATCCCTATGTAACCCCTAAACAGTAGCTTCTACTTTTTCCATTTTCCCTATATTATACCCGTATACAATATAATAGTTTCCATTTTCTTCCCTATATAGCCCCAATATGCCAGGTCCTTGGAGTCTCCTGTGGGTACCTCTAGTTTGCGAGACCCATGCTGTTGAGACCCCAAACCCTAAATCCGGTCGTGCGTGCGAGCTGGATCGCTCAGCAATCTCGGTTCTTCTTGGGGATGATCCCGTAAACGAGGGCGAGGAGGCATCGTCAAAGTGTGAGCCACAGAGGAGCCAAGAAGACTTTTCAGCAACCCTGTCATACAGTAGTATTATAGAGCAGTAATACGAATACGAATCCGACTGGTATTGGCAATACTATGCGGAAATTGCCCCTTTAAAGTTCTCCCGAAAATTCTCTGCGATAGTACTTCCTTGCGCAGCTAGTGTGGAAAATCCATGGAGAGAAGATTGACGCTACATGGTCTAGTCACGAATCATCGGTCTGAGCACGCCTCTAAACCCCAAGCCCAAAACGGCCCTGGAATTTGATGATGCCAGCAAAGTGTGCCCAAACCGCAACACGATCCCTCCCACTGGTTCGTCGACTCTCTAGGTGCATGTAGTGCTCTTCCTTCCCGAACAAAAATGGGGGGGCTATTCTTGGGGGACTCCATGCTTTGGATCCTCTAGGATGGCTGGGTTCTTTTGGGGAGAGAATGTCATTTAAAAGGTCCTGCTGCCTCTCAGTCTGACCCTGAACTCCAAACCCTACTGAACAATAGACCATTTTTGGGGCTGGGGCTGTGGACGAAATGGGCAGGAACATAAGCAGAAGTGCCCTACATCCAAAAGGGAGCTTCCCAAAGTTAGGCGCACCTTCCCCATAAAAAAAGGATTATAATCTTTTGGGTCTATATTGGGCTGGTTCATGGGAATAGCTACCACTGCAGCGGCCCCCTCCCCGCGTCAGGTTTGACACGGCTTAGGGGTTTAGGGTGTAGGGTAGCTCCTTACAAAGGAGGTAATGAACTTCCATGACTTGTTCCTCAAAGGAAAGTCAAGAACCAGCAGGCTCTTGCCTGTTCATGATCCAAAGCCCGGAAAAGCGCTAGGGTCGGACGTCGTCTAGCCCGAGCACAATATGGTAGTTTCCATAAATCAGGGGGACCCAATACCACGTGGCACTCAGGGCCACTACTACGGGTGAAACCTTAGGTGTCTATACTAGGAATATAACGGAAGCCAAAAGGGTGAAGGGTCTAAGATCCAGGCTAAGTCCCAAGGAGAATATAGACCCCGAAATACTGCAATCCTTGTTGCAGGGACCCCATCAAGAGGTACCCCTAATTATGGGAACCCCCACCATATCTGGCTGCACCCCACTCCAAGCTTTCCAGGGCCGACAAAGTAAGCAAGCTTCTTGATCATCCTGTGAGCCTACAGGATTCACTACCAAGCTTAGCGTTCGGGGTTTGGGCTTCTGCAATGGGGTGCCACAGGCACCAGAACAGTCTGCAAAAAGAAGAACAGAAAGGAGGCATGTTGTGACTTCGTCTTGGAGGGAAAAGTCTCATGGGTAGCCTGTGTCAGTGCTATATCCCTCTCCCTACAGCACTGGATGTCATTAACATCAACATGAAGTTCCCTTCTAGACGCGTCTCCTATGCTCTCACGGGGTTGATAGGAGTCCCAGCCCAAACCCCACTGGGGCCCAGTTTGGAGTCGAGTCTGGGGAGGGCTCCCTGAAGGGGGCTCCTATCGACTCTATGATGTTTCTTGGTACCACTCCGCTTAGCAACTCAAAGGCCTAAACCCTGGGATCAGGGTTTAGGGTATTAGGGTTTAGGGTATCAGGGTATAGGGTTTAGGGTATTAGGGTATAGGGTTTAAGGTTTCGGGTTTAGGGTGCAGGGTCTAGGCATACTGCCAGGCCGTAATCTTTTGAAGCAAGTCTGTGCGCAAAGCTTGGTGGTCATATAGGGACATCTCGGAATGTATCATACTATGACTTCACCAGGGCCAAAAACCCAGACCCCTGGGAGGACTTAAAAGTTAGATCCCCTATATAGACCGTTTATAACCCCTATAAAATTCCTATATAATTCCCCCTATGGTTCTAGGGGATCTAATTTCTAGATCCGTTTGGGGGGCTGGGAATGGAATATTGGTCCTGTCAGGCTTCTACACTAACCACTCCCCAAGTCCTGCATAATCCCTGCTTCGATTCATTCCCATGTTTTCTTCTATGATTAGTACAAGTAGTAGTATTAATGATTTCAAACATCGTAAAATAGTAATAATAGAGAGAGCGCGCGTTTGGGTCCCGAACTGAGAAGCACACAGTCAGACAATCAGACAGTGAGACAATCAGACCCGTCGGGCAGACAGTCAGACGCGAAAGTCTGACTGTCTGATTGTCTGAGTGTCTGCTACGCGGTTCAGGCCCCATGGCGCGACCTCAATCTAATAATATTGTTCATAGTAAAAATAACATTCATAGTAGCAAAAATAAAGCATATCAATGTTAGTAATAACCGTAATACAATTAACAATAGTAATAATAATAGTAACCTTGAAGCCTGATGCTTGTGACGTTCTAAACCCTTCCTCAACAATGGACCCTAAACTCTACACCCTAAACCCTCGACCCTAACCCTGGAGCTCAACTTCTCAGCGTCCGCTGGCTAAGGTAGATCAGAAGATTCTTACGGAGAATCTACGTCGAGGTTCATAAGGCTTAGTATCTAATGGGTTCTAAGCCGTCTAACCCTACTTCCCCTATGGGTCTAAGTGCTGCGGGCCGAAAGTACCTATATAGGAACCCAATTGGACCCAAATTGTGTCCCTGAAGCCCTCGGGGATAATATCCCCATACATGGTTCCTAGGAGACCGCTGGGGTCACTGTTGTTTGCATGGGCTTCGTTCTCTTGCTGTTTCTCTACCTTGTGCAAAAAGTGAGGCTGACCACCCAGACCCGCAAAGGGATTTCAAAATCAGATCCACTAAGATCATACAGCCACGTGTTTCGGAATTTTTATGATAGTTTCCAAAACCCCGATATAGACCCCAAAAATACTTGAAGCGTTTTTATGGCTATCCCAAGAAGGTACCCATAATTTGTGGGAAGCCCACCACTCTAAACCTTATATCACCCTATAGAGTCCCAATATCACCTTTAAAGGTGCCCTCCCCGTATAGGGATTCTACGGGGGATCTAATCCTCGCAGGGATCTGAGCATTGCTTCTCGAACGGTTTTGGGTTCAGGGTTTAGGGTAGTCTAGAGAAAATATGACTCCTCTTCTAGCGTGGCGAGTAAAGCCCATCTTTTCAAAAGGGGGGGTCCCGTCTATCTTACCTTCGCTGTTTTCAACCCTCAACAACTAGGACCCTCACCTTTATCCCGAAAAGGGACCCCAAAAGTTGGAAGGCCCCAACTTGCTGCTGTGCATGGAGTCAGCGAGGACCCTTAGATTCGAGAGAACTGGCTGGCAAGCAAGTGTAGGTTCTGATGGCCCAGCGCTTGGTAGGGCTTAGGGTTTGGGGCTGAGGGTTTAGGGTTTAGATTCAGATTGATTGTAGTTTTGATCACTTGCCCAGATCACAACACCCAAGTAAGCTGCTTCCGCAAATGGATTGAAACACCAACAAGACTTTCGACATGATAGCCCTTCGTCGGCTCGGCTGTAGTACCAAGTAGTAATAGTAATAATAACAAATAATAGTAATCATACTAAAAGCAATCATAGGAATAATAGTAGTACTAATAATAATAATACTAATAATAACAATAATAAGAATACTTCCATAATACAGAAAACACTCGAGAATGATCCAGAAGACCCTTGGCCTCTGGTAGGCCGAGGTAGGAAATGTCACCTCTGAGCCCCGCAAAACCCTAAACCCTAGGGCAATTAGGTATTAGGGACCCTTGTAGGGGTTATATAATGACTATATAAGGGTTATATATGGTAGTGGGATTAAGGGTCCCTATTAGGGTTTAGGCAATTGAGTAGCTTTTTTTGGTGGTTGAACCTAGTAAGATAATATGCCTTATACAAAATACTATACCCCAAAAGGAGGATATAATCTTACTCTATATTGGGTACCATAGTATCCCCAAATAGAATACTACCCAATTGTCCAGAAACACCGCTTGGGTTGAGGTTAGGCGACAGTATGCTTTGCTCCAAGTTCGTACTAAACCAGAAGCCCCAAAACCCTAAACTTATGTCTCATATTTGGGGCTTCTGTTCTGACACAGTGAACCACTGGGTTCGATACTCAACGTGGGATTCACCTGGGGGAAAAACGGATTTGCCCATGGGTTCACCTACTACCTGCCCCACGCCACACGTTCCCATTTAACTGGCCTTGACTAATCCTTCTATTCCTAAGCAACGAACCTTCATTCTGGGGGGAACTTTGCTGAAGGGGCTAGTAGGTGAACCTTGGGTACTGCCCCCCCTCAGTAATAGTTGGATAATATTTATACTATGGTTATATATAGCCCTTAATAGGACCCCTAATATAGACTGTTACTGGGTGGGGGCCGTACCCAAGGTGAACCCATGATTCTCGCTTTTACCCCTAAGGTCTAAGAAGGTCCTACTGGGATGAAGAATCATTTTACAGAACCCCAGGAAGAGAAATGGGCTCATGTACCCTAAACCCTAAACCTCAAACCATCCTAAAACCTAAGCCCTAATCCACCCTAAACCTTCAGCTGGGTGCGTACTTTGTAAGTCTTGGTTCAACCCTGCGGGTCTAAGCCTACATGGGGTTGGATTTTTCAACCGGGTTTGCAACCACACTATCCAAGTTCAACACCCTACACCTCAGTCCGGGGTTTAGGGCTGAGGGTTCTGAACCTACCTTCGTAGATCCACCTAGAATGACCAATGTATGAAAACAACGGGCTTCGTACCGTATGTTGCTATCTTTTCCATCGGTCTTGGGTATGAAGCTATTCTAGGTAAGCGCTACCGCAGGGGCCTAAATCAAGACATTACCAATATCATTGAGACATATGTCAGATACCGACATATTGGGGTCCCTGTAGTATCTCCTCAATCATAACCCTAAACCCTTACGTTCAGTTGTCAACCTCAAGCACATTGATAGGTCCACGACAGACATGAGCGCTGGAGGTATTACAAGCGTTTTTTTGGGGTCGACGTATTGAATTGTCATATACTTTGCCAAAACCTACAATCCTCTAATAAGACCCCCAACTCCCCTAAGAAACAAATCTTCCCCCCAAGGTGGAATCATTTTATATAAAGTGGGTGCTATATGTGCGGGGTGGGTGGGGGCTTTTGCTCCGGGGAAGGCGATTACGTGATACAATTACTTACCCTAAAACCTAAACGTTAGGCCATAAAGTTATTGAGTACTTGCATCCTCACTGTTTCAATGGCTACCATGGGAACTGCCTTAGCGACACAGCCCCTGTGAAAGGTGTGCAGCTTATGTGGGCCATAGCCTAAACTCCTAATGTCCCCTGAATCACCCCTATAATAGTCCCCTATGTAATCCCCTTTTAAGGAGTTTAGACTATAGCTCATGTCCAACGGCAGAATCTGGATGGACACAGCGTAGCGTTTGAAAGAGTAGCTAGCCATGATACAAACCTGAAAAGCCACTCTATCTGCTACTGCTATTACTGTACTTGGCCGAAATCTCCTGCTGTATTGCGTCAGAATCCGTCCACTTTGCTAGACTATAGTCCCTCTTAAGTAGATAGAGTATGGCTTCGGGTATATTATAATAAGCCCATATTCTATCTACTTGAGGGGGACTATAACTATCCATAGTTCAACCCCTGTGTTTGGGCCCAGGAGGGCTTAAATTGAGTAGATAGAATATGGCTTGGAGGGCAACTCTCACTCTTGTAGGGGCCCCTTTTTGCGGAATCATGACGTGCTACCTAGGCAGCCTCATCTAAAGCAGGGCTTAGGGTTTGGGGTTGACATGTCACTTTCAGGCCCAGTTCTCAGTGTACTTGGTTGGAGAGATACGTCTCCTTGAAATAGCAATGCCCGTGACCTTCGTCCAACTTCATGTTCAATTCGACTTGTGCGGATCTCTTCATGGTCTTGAAAGGTTCGAAGAATCTTATTCAGTTTATGTCGAGCGCTAACATGACAGTTCTAGTAGTAATAGTAATAGCATTGGTAATTAGTAATACTAATCAGCAATAGTTATGGTAATAGTAATCCTTATCATGGTACTTGTAATGTACTTGTAATAGTAATAATGATGATAATGGAAACGGTATTATTCAGAATAGCAATAATACCAGTAGTAGGAATGGTGACAGCAGTCATTGTTGAAGGGTCAGGGTAGGACTCAATACAGACCCTAGCAAACAGGGAAGACCGACAAGAGCAAAACAAGTGGTGAGCATGAGGCGTTTGGGATTTAGGTTTTCGCCCCACGAGGTGGTAAGGTTGCCAATTATCTTACAGGCCCTAAGGGTCCAAGTGTCTAGGAATCAGATACCTCCTAGGACCTCCACTACTTGTGCTTCAAATTAATTGCTGAGCGGTTTATTGTTAGAAGGGGTTGGAACGCCTCTAGACCCCAAACTCCGTACGTGTACAAGACTTTTCTGTTTGCTTTGTCGTGGATGTAATTGAAAATACAAACTTACCTTCTTCGTTGGGTTTTCGTGCAAAAAGAATACAAAGAAGCCATTCTTCAACCACAACCGATTTGCGGAAGGTCCTGAGATCCATTCAATTCATTCTGTGTTCTGGAAGGTCACTGCTTGCTTTTGCAACTGAAAAGGTAGAACATTCAGGAATCGGCCTGGGCTGTCTCTTTCATTCTCCTGGTGGTCTGTGCTAGTACTCCTGCAAAGACATCTGCCATTCTCGTGATCCTTTATCATGTTCCCATCTTCTTTTCCAGGCATGGTGACCCCGAGGGACCCTAGGGATCTACAGGAATTATACAAGGATTCTAGGGTTCCTCCCTAAGGATTACGCGTGGACTATTGTTGAGCAATCATGAGACAGCCTTGGACCGCCCTGCCGCTGCCGTTCATGAGGTAAACAAGTCGAGAATCTGAGAAAAGCAAGGCTTAGGGTTTAGGGTTACGACCTTAGGGTGCAGGGTGTTAACGATTTGGGGTCTAAGGGCTCAGGGCTCGGCCGTAGGGAAAACCTGTTCGCAGTGGGTGTTTCCTAGGCTTGGCATTGTAGATTTCGTAAAGCTACCGTCTCCGCCTAGTAGTGAACCCCAGCACCTCCCTAAAAATGCATGCCTTCCCCGCCCCACCCTGAAAAGAGGAATTTTCACACCCCCCCGTGTTTGGGGAATTGGGGGTTCATTATGAGGGAGAGGGGTTTAAAACTTGCACAACATCTATTCGCAAGCCCCAAGTGTGCAAAGAACCCCGCGAAGGGGGAAGCACAATCTTTGTGGCTGAGCCCTACAATGTAGGCGCTGTCCAAAGACCAAGCTTTAGGGATTCGAGGTTGAAATTTGAATAGTTAACGGTATTGCACCCTTATAATCCGTATATAACCTTTGAATAGTATGCCTTAGAAGGACCCCCCACTCTGAAGTAGTGACTATAAGGGGTAATAAGGAGTATAATAGAGTCCTACTATATATCCCTACTATATCAGGTGGGGGTCCTCTTAAAGTATGCCCCAAAGCTTTGATCTGACTACCGGGGCTTTTGCAACCCTTGGAAGACAGGTACTGTGCTGTTCTTTTGATGAACCGCCCGACATCAAAACACACAACTCTTAACTAAGACCGAAGGCCCAAGGGTTCAGATACCTATGTGACCTATAGTGAAAACTCCTAGTATCCTCTTTAACAACCCCTATAGTAGTCCCCTATATAACACCCTTTAAGGAGTTTACCTACAGTACCTTTTTAGGAACCAGTTTGAGTGCAGATTCAATAGCATCTTGGTAATCTAACCCGCAGAGTTAGCCCTGCATCCTACACCCAAACATCTAACTGCCCAACACTAACCACAATCACACCCTAGACCCCCTAGAGCCTCCAACCCCGAAACCTAAACCCTCCCCCCTTGAACTCCAAAATCCTTAGCCCCCTTATCCTTAACTGCTGAATCCTTCAAGTCCGACAACTGGAGCCGTGGGTCCCTAAATGCTTCATTTAGGCTTCAGGGGTTCAGGTTTGGGGCTTAGGCTTGAGGGTTTAGGGTTTAGGGTTCAGGGGTTAAGGTTTAGGGCTTAGGCTTGATGGTTTAGGGTTCAGGGCTGAAGCATGTATCTAAAATCAACTCTGGGCTCCCCAAAATGGAATCCTAGATACGTACCTTGGGCGCAAGATCCATACCGTTTGCGTAGTTGGACCCTAGGGATCTTTCGAGCAAGAGCTGAAGAGCTTCATGATCATAGAAAATGAGCCTTCAATCCTTGTCTTGCTGGTAAGAAAGGGAAGGAGTGCACATATGGAGGATCAAAGGGGAGGGTTTAGGGTTTAGGGTTTAGAGCACATGACCCGAAACCCTAGACGCTAAATAGGGATAACTGTAGGGATGCAACCCCCCACTCCCCCCCCTAACCCTAAACCGCGTACCAGTTGGGTGCACATGTACCGAGACTTCCTCAAAGGATCACCAAAAAAGGACCTCCCCATAATCCGGGGGTTTTTTCCACTGTAGTACCGGGCTAATTTTTTGGTGGCTTCACTTTTTGGATCCTTCAATTGGGATTATTGAAAAATATAATGGAAACTACTATAGTCTTATAGGGCATATACCAGGGTTATATTGGGATAATGGAAAAGAACATGAAAACTACTGTTAAGGGGATCTGGGTAGTTTGTTAGGTATGTGACTATGCTGGAAACTGAGGACAAATGCCACTGAAAGGTCACGTTCGCTTAGCCATCCAAGGGCACAGCGGCTGGCTGGTAAACTGGATTCAGTTTAGGGTCCTGCTACAAAACCTTGTAAACCTCACCCTAAACCCTAGGGCAAGGGGTTTAGGGAACGCAAAACCTTAAACCCCTTAAAACCTCAACAAGAAATCTGCAGAAGCTCAGAATCTCGGCTAAGTCTCACGGCAGCAATGCACCCCCGCGCAATAAAGGCCAGCAAGATCCAGTGGGGTGAGCTTAGAAACTGTTATAGGGAATTGTAATCTACTGGGGTTATATTTGGGTTATATTAAGGTTATATTGGGGTTGTATAGGGAGAATAGAAATCAAAATGGAAACTACTACATTATGATGGGGTCTGTATAGGGGTTATATAAGGGATTGTGTAATAGGGTTCAGGGTTTAGGAGTGTCGGGCTTAGGAGTTAGGGCCTAGGATTTAGGGTGCGTAAAGGGATTTAGGGTTGCTTAGGAGTTAGGGCTTAGGATTTAGGGTTGTTGGGCTTAGATGTAGTTTAGGATTCAGAAATTTAGGGGTTCAGAGTTTAGTGATTCGGAATTCGGGTTCAGGCGCTACTGGTGCTTGCAGGGGAAAAGGGCGGGTGGCGTGAAGACAGGTACCATAAAACGGGGTACAGATGGGACAGGATAGGGATAGCTATGGGCCGAACTATACCTGAACCCTGGAGCATAGGGCTTGGGGTGTGGGGCCACGACCAAAGTGGACCAAATACCCAGACGTTTCTCTGAGCTTCTTTAAGACAATCAAGCCGTTCATACCCACAACGACATATGAGCTATCGTCTAAACTCCTCTTATCCCCCTAAACAACCCCTATATTAGTGCCCTTATATAATCCGCTATATAACCGCCTGTAAGGGGCTTAGACTATGAATCATATGGGGGTTGGAGGTCCTTATACTTTAGGGGGTGACATGCGGACTGCCGATGTTGTGGACTTCCGGGCATTTGAAACTCTGCAACCTACCAGAAACTAAGTCCTGAAGTCTACTATGCCTCCGCTCACCTCCCCCTACTCTCTAACTTCATAGGTTGGGTACTGCCCCCCCTCAGGAACGGTTGGATAATAACTATGATATGGTTATACATAGCCCTTAATGGGACCCCTAATATAGACTGTTACTGGGTGGGGGCAGTCCCCAATTCATAGTGTACTAGATTGGGGGGGTGCGGGGGGGGATTGGATGGTTGCGAGGATCTATTACTAGGGGGGAGGGGATTAGACATCGTTGCTGATCTTAACCCACCCTAAACCCTAAACCCCTAAACCCCTAAACCCCTAGACCCTATAACCCTAAGCCCTTCACCTCAGAACCTGAAGATTTATGATGAGGATCGCAGCCATTGACAGACCAGTGGGCTGAACCTCAAAGCTGCCAGTACCTTTGGCAACCAACACAAGGTTTAGGGTCTAAGGGTTTAGGGGTTTAGGGTTTAGGGGTTTAGGGTTTAGGGGTTTAGGGGTTTAGGGGTTTAGGGTTTCAGGGGTTAGGGTCGTAGGCCCTCAGCAAATACCGGTAAACTCTAAAAGCCACTTACTCACTGGCACTTAGTACTGAATGGAGGAATGGATGCCATTTGTGGCCCGTATTCTAATGCACTGGAATAATCCCTTTAACCCACATGTGCTTATAAGTGCTTAGGACCTCTTATGTACCTATAAAAAACGGTTATGTATGGGAGCAACCCAAGAAGAGGTAGGAAAGGGGGTTGAAGTAACCCTGCGTGCACTAACTCGCATGTCATCTGAGCTGAAACGCGCTCTTTTACACGTACTTTGAGCCCAGCCGCACCGTTAAATGACATACACTCCCGGAAACTAACATGGAAACCCAAAAAGGGCCCTATAAAGACTACAGTCCTTCTAAAAGGGGACTATATGGGTTTCCATGTTGGTTTGGGGGAGTGTAGTGGGGGCTGTGTAACTGTTCGTTATCTACTCTTCTGGTACTTGGACTCTTAAGGACGGACCTTCATCGACTGCGGGGACCTTCTCGCAGGGGCATGTAACCGAAGGAGCGGATCTTCGTCGGCAAGATCTGCTTCCAAGTGAATAGTACCGAAAAGGAGGACCTCACATCACCGTCTATGTTTGAAGACCGCCACGCAGACCCCTGATGAATAAACCCC
>CAJNIZ010013558.1:100023-118888 GCA_905231905.1 Symbiodinium pilosum
ATATTGGGATTATATGGGGGATATACTATGGGCTTCCATGTTAATCCCCCCGCTAATGTTAAGCCCCACTTCTCTAATGTGAAATACTCCCACCATATTATGGTATACCGCAATGGGAATATTTCATGTTCGGGGGGGGGGGTGAGAGAGAGGTCTTCATATCAGGGGAAGGGCATTAGTTCGGGGAAGTGTAAAGCTCTTCTAATCAAGCCATAGCACGCTCAGGCAGGCCCCCTTGGGCACATCCACGGATCCTGAACTGGATTCTGAAGCCTGCACGAGGGCATTCACACAGGGTCTAAGTTCGTAAATGGTATACAGCGGGGAACGGAGAAGAGAATGGAAGCTGTTCTGCTATTTAAGGTTTAGGGTCCAAGTAAGTAATTGAGTACCTGGTGTTTTGCTTCTAGGAGCCACAGGGGCTGGATTGAAGGTTTTGGGGTTTGTGTGGTTTGCAGTTTACGGTTTACGGGCTTAGGGTTTGCCAAGGCTTCAAGTATCCATAGGTCCAGATTGCACCTTACGTAGGTGAACCAAACCACGACGGCACGGGCTTTCGGGGAGAATCATGAATCTAGATTTCTAGAGGTGCGAACCGGGTTTGAAATCAAGGGACCGGTACATGTGAATTGCTAGTCTAGACTTGGTAATGCAGCTTTATGTTCAGGTACTCTCTCCTTGAGCCCTGACCCAACTGCATGAAGTAGGTAAACCGTATACCCAGACATGGAGCTAGTCCGGGAGGCTTCGGGAGTTCAGCACTTATAGTTCCAAGTGAGACAAGGACTATCCTGGGTCCACCTACTACCCCCGTATACTCATCGAACCCCGGGTTCCCCTTAATTCGCCAAGTATGGATTTAGGGTTTAGGGTTTATCCCTGAATAGGGAACCGTCAGATTAGTGAAGTTCGGCGAGTCCGCAGATACTTGCGGAGTCTGGCACGAGACACTGTATAGCTTCCCTTCATAAAGGGACCGCAATATAGACCCCTATATACTATAATCCTTAATATTTTATCCACCCCCAACACGGTACCCCTGATTGCTGGAAATCCCATTGCCACGACGGCTGCGCTCTCATTCCCTTAGCCCATAACAAAAATAAGATCTCCAAAAGTTCCCTGGGGTTACAATAATGGCTGAAATCAGTTCCAAAGGGAATGGGAGTACACCGGAGCGCCGCAACGATCCCTCCTACGGCCCTGGACATTTTTTCTGTCTTTTTCCACTTGCCGGAGGCTTAGGGTTTAGGCGAAA
The DNA here is from genome assembly GCA_905231905.1 of Symbiodinium pilosum. Classification (NCBI taxonomy): domain Eukaryota; class Dinophyceae; order Suessiales; family Symbiodiniaceae; genus Symbiodinium; species Symbiodinium pilosum. The sequence continues at coordinate 101,282 of CAJNIZ010013558.1, forward strand.
GCTCAAGCCCCAATCATCAAAATATCACATTAAGTAGTAGTCGTTTCGAAGAGTGGCTCTTATATTAGCCACCGATGAATATCTCAAACCTTCATAAGGTGTGGCTTTCCCCACTACACCCGAGGCGGCCAAACATAGAACTCCCCGAAGCGCTTTGGTGGCCACGAGGGAGTGGCAGATTTTACGGTCTAGGGTCTAGGGTTTAAAGTCTAGGGCTTAAGGACTGGATTCATCAAATAAGGCCCCCAAAGACTTACCAAGACACTGTAGTACGCTACACTCTTTCAATACGTGGACCCTTATTTGGAGGGTCATGGACTTAGTCACCACTTACAAGTGGGATTGCCTGTACTAATGGTCCCCCTGAATGGCTTTATGGGGTTACTCTAATTAGAAATCGTGTTATTGCCTAATCGCAAGCAATTACTGAATCGCGCGAACCTCTCAATGTACCCCTCAAACCCTGAACCGTTAATCTCGATATGGGCTATAGTCCAAACTCCTAGTATCCGCACTCCCCTATATAACCCCCTTCAATGAGTTTAGACTCTAGCTCATATGTGGAAATGAGTGGTACACCCCACTCTAAACCCTAAACCCTGGTTCCTAAACCCTAAACCCTAAACGTCGACAAAGTTTCCGATCCTCCTGGGTCTTAGAGGTCTTGGCGCTTCGACTGCGGCTATCGTTGCGAATCTCCGCAGATACAAGCTGCTGCCTTGGCTTTGGGATTATAGTCCCCCTTAACTTATTATAATATACCCAAAGCCTCTTCTATCTACTTAAGGGGGACTAAAGCCGTTTGTACAGGATTTAGGGCTCAAGGTTTAGGGTTAAGGGCATGAAAGTCCGATAGGCAATATAAAGCCATAGTTGGTACTCTACTGCTACCGCGATACAGAACCAGCTAGCTTAAATAAGTATATCAGGACCCACTAGAGATTTGAAGATGATCACGTCTAACATTCCCTATACCTCAACTCCTAGCCCCAGTGAGATGCTTCAGCAGAATTCTACTAGGATATTAGTGGGACCCCAAGATTGAAAAGACAAAAATAATCCTTCATACGCCCTATTTAACTTTGATCTGCCTCGGCAATGGTGCTTGAATCTCGGGGTGGTTGGAATTTGTGGTGTCTCCCTAGGACCTATGAAGTAGTCCCTTCCCCTAATAACTACTGATACCGTGTCCCACCCCGCCCCACCCCACGCCCTACTTATAAACAGCCCCAGTGTAGTATATTAGAGAATAGCATTCACTAGGAATATTCACAACTACGTGGGCACTGGGTTGCAGGATTGGGAGAGCTGGGCTGCCTGCCTGGGTTGGTTGAATAGGGCCCCGAGTATGTAAGAGACCATCACGTTCACAATGCATGCAAACCCACGAAATGTGTCGTATGTTTAGCTGCGAGGCGCTGCTCAGACCAGCAATGAAATTGGTATTGTCACTTGTTGCTTGAGTAGCGTTTTTTGGTGGTTAAACCCACTAAGATATTATTCCTTATATAAAATACTATACCCCCAAACGAGGATATGATCTCATTCTATAATGGGTACCATAGTATCCCCAAATAAAAACACTAATCACTTATTCCTTCATCACACAGTTCTGAACTGTTCCTTGAGGCGCTGCTGGGCTTGCCTGAAGCAACTTCTTCATGTTAACAGAAGCATCCACCCCCTGCTACATCATTCGGAGTTGTTTCGGAATTATACAGTCTGCGAGGCTTTTGGGGGAGGAAGGAGTGGTGGTTTGCCCCTGGCTGCTAAGGGGGGGATCCCTTCACTGTTGCTGGGGTCTTCGGCTTTGGTACCACCTTGCCACCACTCTTCTCACTACTGCCGGACGTGCAGCAATAACAACGGAGAACACTCTATATATGCATATATGGGTGGTTGTCAAAATTATGGTCCCTTTTGGATCCCCATTATAATACGGCACCCAATATGTATGGTACCCCAAAAAGGGGTCATAATGTTGACAACCACCCATATATATGTTTCAGAACCTGCCAAGTTATAGGAACAACCCCCTCCTTCCTCCCTCCAATACGTTACACCTCGGTCTAAGGACTTGGCTTGGTAGGAGGGCGGTCAAAAGTTTTCTAAAGACGGTAATCCCTCACATGCAAAACTCATAAGTTTCCAAAGCCCGTCGCAGAGTATTGCCGAATTCTCGGCTGTGGCCTACCTGTAGCACAACCAGACTCAGACCGACCATCACGCCAAAGCCATCTTGCTCAGAAATGTGTTGGAAGAGCCGACCCAATACATCACACGAGAAATCTCATAGGCTCGTGCTGGTGTCTCCCACGAATTCCTGCCAAGGGATTTAAAGTTTGAGGGTTTTAGGGTTAGGGTTTGGTGGGATCCCAGCAGCTATTAGGGCCTCCCTTTTGGGGTTCCCTATAAAGAGGATTATCGTGGTCTATCTTCGGGTCCTCTTGTTTAGGTAAACGAACTTCAACCTCTCCCCATAGCCCTGAACTCGAAACAGAGCCCAGGCGCAAAGTGTCTGCAACATTGGAGGAGTCAGATGACTGACTTAGCGGTTCTTCCTGTCTCCAGTCCTGAAGGAATTGAAGTTCAATCAGGATGAGAGGTCTCAGGGTTCTGGAGACGAAGGGTGTTAAGGGTTTGGTATATTATCCCCCTATAATGGATAATCAAATGGAAAAGAAAATGGAAAATGAAATGGAAACTGGGGTGGTTTCCGGTTTAGGGCTTAGGGTATATTAGGTTGTTCTACTTAAGGTTGAGGGTTTAGGTGTGGTTCGGAAGTGGAGGGTCTGCGGTGTATTAGGGTAAGCTTGGGGCCTGTGATGGCAGCACCTTATTTACGAGGGTAGATAGTGTGGTATTGTGTACGGCAGGAAGCGTTGGCAACCCATCCATACTGCACAGATGTGACCCGCCGATTGGTCCCAAACTATTTATTTGCTATGTTGGCTACTTGGATCCTTACGGTAGGGGGTTGAGTGAGGGTCGCGGCGATACCATATGGAGTCTGTTTATTCCATAAATCCAAGGGTCCAAGGACCCAAATAATAGGGTTTTAGGGCCCAAATACTATACTATTAATGGTATTTGGGCCCTAAAACCCGATTATTTGGGGTTCTTGGACCCTTTTGGCAAGGGATACTGAACTATGACAAATCCTAGAGTCTGGGGGTGCTTGCGCAGAGGTTTCCTATCCGAGAGATTCAGAATCTCAGGCTTTGTTTTCCACTTGTGGGAGTGTGTCACTTTGCGGTTGGAGCGGACCCTAAACCCTAGACCTACGGTGGATACTTGAAATCCTGCATGACTCTAAGTACCTTATACCTTGGGAATAATGCGACTTTAGTATACTAAGGTCATGGAGGATTTTGAGTATCAGCAGTAGGGTGCCTCACTAGGGCTCATTGTCAGAACTTAGGTGTCTTTGGGCTCTTGGGCAGCGAAAAATGTCAGGTGCCGTAGTGCGGTAAGGTTGATGCTAAGTTCTGCAAGTATAGTCCCCCTTAAGTAGACAGAATATGGCCTTGGGTAGATCATAATAAGATCTCCATATACTCCATAGTCTATCTACTTAAGGGGGCTATATACTAGAACTACCATACTTCCCAGGTTCTGAGGTACTTCCCCTCAACCCTAAACGCCAACCCCCAAGAGGGTCATGCAGGAACAGCCCCGGGGATGGGAAAAGGGACAACCTACCATGCAGTGTGCCCCTGATGTCCCTAATAAAAACGCTTAATGTAGACCGGTTTAGGGTTTAGGGTTTACCCCCTCCCCTTAATAGGGATTATACTAAGGATCCTAATATTCAGGCCCTTAAAAGGAGGGGGTTTGTTAATCATGGGTCTACATCACGGTTTAGGGATCACTTCGGGAATAGTGTGAACCCGTTCAACCACAAAGAGGTGAGCGGGGAATGTAGGGCAACCTGCCATGTGGATCTGTCCAGCAGACACCTGTGCCCTGGAAAGTAAACCTCTACAGGCCTACGTATGTTGAATGGAGTTTGGAGCATTGAAGGATTTTGTATGGCTCCATCCTAGGTAAGTACATCACGTTGGACTCTTTTTCTGTGGCGTTGCCTACTGTCATGTGCATAGCTTTACTCACCTGCACACAAGTTCATCTATTTAAGCAGACAACTGCGGGCTCTGTAACACGAATCCTGAACAACGCACGGCCCCGAATCCGAAAACCCCGCAGGCCCAAAATGTCCGGCTTCCTAGGTAGCCCAGCTTTAACAAAATCCTGCCTCAAGAATCAAAACATTGGGTTCTATGCTCTGAATCGCTGTGGGGACTTCAGGCCCCAACATTCGGGCTTAAATGCAACGATTATGCTTATTTGGCAAATCCAGGTAGGTATATGGCGTGTACTTGGGGGCTTAGGGTTTAGGGTACGCTAGGTGCCCAACCAAGTTGGAAGGGCTCCTCTCCTACCTGAAGCCCTACTTGGATGCGACCCCGGAACTACTCATATCTCGCCTTTTTCTCCCAACTCGGGGGTTTCCCCTAATTGGGGGTACCTTTTGGGGGAACCCATGATAAGGATTATAGTAATTTGGGGTCTTTATTGGGGTCCCCCTATTGTTGCAAACTACATATCTTGGCCTTGTATCCCAACTTATAATCCCACAGTGGCCTTCTACGGGCTACCCCAAGTATGGGTAGGGGTACAGGACAACCGAGTTATAAGTAGTTACTAAGTCCCAAGAATCTCCACTCAAAGCGCATAGGTCCCCTAAGCACTGAGCTCTAAACCCTGCTTGAAGGGCCAAAAAGGATTTAGTCGATGGGTTGATTATGAAGATGGCTGGGGTTACCACAAGGTGTATGGGTACCTAGTATGTGCCCATGACCTTCCAAGTAAACCCTAAACCCTTACCCCTAAACCCTTAGCCCTAAGCCCTAAACCCGAAACCATAAGCCTTAAACCCTAAACCACTCACCCTAAACCCTAAGCCCAAAACCCTAAGCCCTAAACCTTAAAACCCCTAAACCCTACACCCCCAAAGCCCGAAACCCAAAACCCCAAAACCCAAAACCCCAAAACCCTAAAGCCAGCAAAACCCTAAACCCCCAAACCCTAAACCCTAAACAGCAAATCCCTAAGCCCTAAGCCCTAAAACCCCTAAAGCCTACACCCCCAAAGCCCGAAACCCTTAAACCCCAAAACCCTAAACCCCTACCTAAACCCCCTAAAGTAGGTAAAATAATGGCCCAACACCCCTAAATATAGCCCAAGAGGCCATTATTCTACATACTTTGGGGGTCCAGGTAGGCCCTAAACTCTTGACCCTTCAACCCAGGCCTCAGCATGGCTCTCCTTCATGTGCCTCAGGGACCTCAATTTCCTTTCGAGAAACGCTGCGGTGGACCAGCGCATGAGAGGTGTATGAAGTTTTAGGGTTTAGGGTTTAGGCTCTGTTACTCGAAGAGTGGGGAGGAACTTAAGGTTTGCGGTTTCGGGTTGGGGGTCTAGGGTTTTAAGCCTAGATTGCCTGGGGAGAAATGCATCAGCGTACCACTTTGTGTACCCGGCAGTTAACACTGCATCAGACAACCTACTTGAAAGGGGTTACAATAGGACTCTAACGCCTTTATGGGGATGTGACGTATTAATACCTTACTCCAGGGCCCATGAAAGCAGCGATTGCGAGGGTTTAGGGTGCATGAGGGTTGCTTGGACTGTTTGTGGGTTTGAACGAATTCTTCTTGTAAACCACTACAGCCAAAAAGGAAACCGACATTTTAGCCTAGACCCTAAGCCCTTACTGGGACCTATGGGACCCTGGTTCACACATTGCTCATGTGGACCATTACAGTAGAAGCGACTCCTGGGCTCTAAGTTTTGGCTATGCTTTGCTGGGTTTAGGGATTACGGCTAAGGGTTTATGCTTTTAGGATACGAGAAAGCAGACCTCTGCATGAAGAGGCTGAAGAACAATTGCTTCGCAAATATTTGCACGACTCACTTCAACTGAATATGAATACTTCAAGGGTCTAAGTAGCCAATGCTCGTATACTTCCTCAGTACCTGTGTTACAACTTGGACCATAAGGGATACGGCAAGCAATTTCATTGCCCCCCCGCCTTTTCCCAACCCCCATAGTTTCCCTGGCTATGCCTCAATTATGATCGGGGGGTAGTGTAGGAGGAGGTGTTACGGGCATTTGTGATTTTGCTTCATTCTTGCCGGACATGAGGGTTCAGTAACAGCATACCAAAAACTGGATGATAGCCCTGTCTAAAATTGGAGCAAGCCCTTTAATCAAGGCCAAGTAAGAGGGTTGTGCGCCTGCATATTTGTAGCTACTACCTAAACCCCAGAAGTATGTAAAATACTAACCCTAAACCCCTGATAATAGCCATAAAGGCCATTATTTTACATGGTAGTTTCCCTAAATTACTGTTCCCAAAATGGGGGAAATTTATGCAGGGCCCCGTATTATAATGGGAACCCAAATATAGGACCCCGTATTATAGGGAATTTAGACCAATACCCACATACCTTTGGGGTTCAGGTAAATCCCATGAAGCTCCAAGGCGACCAATCAACAAGGACTTCATTCCCCGAGTAACCACTGTCCTAAATCGCAGATACACTCCTGGAAACTAACATGGAAACCCAAAAGGGCCCTATAAAGACTACAGTCCCTCTAAAATGGGGCCATATGGGTTTCCATGTTAGTTTGGGGGAGTGTATTATGGGCGGCCTATTTCAGCTGGTGCCCAATTATGGGCTGTTTAGGTACTTGGGCCCAATCTGGATTCCAAGGGACTTAAACCCTAAACCCTAAAGCCCTAATCCCTATCGCTGAGCAGTCCGTGCGCAGGATACTGTTATGTGGGCTCAGAAGTTGACTGATCTTACTGGTTTGGGGCTTAGGGTGCATACGATATCCATATAACCCCATATACTATATTCCCTTATTCCCGACTAGCAAGTGTGTGATAAGAAATAAGCCACCTTAGTTGCCTCACGGGGGGGGACCCCAACTTGAGTAGGGTTAGAACCACTTATAGTAATTACTGATTCCAAGGAACTGCCCAAGGAACAAGGTCCAATAAATAAATCACCACGTCACACTTAGGACCCCTACTAAGGGTTAACCCGATGTACCTGTATTAGAAGTACGAGGGAATCCCCAAAGGCTTAAGGGGTTCAGGTCCAAGCTAAGTCCCAAGAAGAAATGCAATCGGACAAGCCACATGAGCTATAGTTTACACTCCTAGTATCCCCTATAATACTCCCTCTATAATCCCCTATATAGCCCCCTTTGAGGAATTTACACGAAAGCTCATAAACCCTTTTCGATCACATGGTAAACTCCTTGCAATATCTGTCCGCGTCTTACCATGTAGCCTTAGCGGCTGGGAGTCTAGAGATAATTGAGCGTTTGGCCATCTCTGGGTTGCCGAAGTGTTCCTTCAGACTCAGTACTTAGACTTAGTTCTTTTCAGAGTACCCTCCCCCTTGAGCCCACACCCTGAAGCCTAAAAACCCCTTTAGGGTCAGGTCCCTTTGATGGTAAGGGTGGATGGCATACCAAAATTCTGTGCCGGCTCCGTTGAGCCTGAGGGTCCTGAGGGTAACAGTGCCCATATTGTTATGCCAAATTCTGTGCCAGCTCCGTTCAGTCCTAAACCCTGAAGCAGTGGCTGCACTGCAAGCCTGAAGCAAGTGTGCAAAGAAACACCCTACGCGAGCTATCAGTAAAACACGGCTTCTTCAAGACATGAACCTGCCTCGGCGTCCTGTGGATACTAGGATATCAGCTTAGAAAGGGCGGCCTCATGATCTCAAGGAAGAATGTGCATGGATCCTTAGACTGGGTTGCTGTGGGGAACTTAAGACAAGTTACCATACTGGGTATCTATATAGTAATTATTTAGGTTTCCCCATTATAATACGTAACTTAAATCAAATTCCTTAAATCCCTATACTCCCCCAGTTTCCATTCCATTTCCATTTTATCTATTTGATTCTCCATTATAGGGAGACAATATCCGTAAACCCTAAACCTTAAACCCTAAATCCAACCCAATAGATGGGACATCTGGAGTGGTGCCTTGCAGGAGAAAAATAAGGGGCGCCCAGAAGGGGGCAGCACATTCGGAGGGCGGGAGGAGGTATTCAGCGAAGTTAGCACCGCCACGCTCCCCAAAACGAGCTTATTCGAAAGGTTGGAACTGAAGACTGTTTAGAACGCAGGGCAACAGCTTCCACGAAGCCTCCAGGCCTGACACGAAGTTAGACGAACCCAACCAGGGTTAGTACGAACCCGGCATGGTTTGACGAACGCCCACAACCTAGCTGCGAAGGTGTGCATTTCCAGGCAGGCAGAGCAGATCACGAACCTGGGGCCTAAGGGGACCAAACAAAAGTACCAGGGGTGCCCCAACGATGGCACGAACCCGCCTCTCACGAATCGCCCAAGATGGCACGAACCCAGTTTGCACAGGAACCCCGCGAACCCGTCACGAACCCCCACAGGGTTAGACGAACCCCCTAGGGTTATTACGAACGTCTGGGTGGTGGGAGGGGATTAGCCGAGTCCTGGCGGACATGCGCAGGCTTAGACGGAGGGCTGGCTGCTTTGACGAACGGCTCAGGGCGGGAGGAGGGTTAGCCGAACCCTGTCAAATGACGGCGGGGTGGATATCATATGCGCTGCCCCCATCTGGGCTCCCCTGAAAAAGCAGCCAAACTTCCGGGTCACCCGCGATGGAAACTGAGGTTGCGAAGTTTTTGAGGATATTGTCCGCGTACTTGATGACGGCCTTAGTGAACGGTTTAGGGTTTAGGGTTTAGGGTTTGGATATTGTCCGCGTACTTGATAACAGCCTTAGTAAAGGGTTACTGTTTGGATATTGTCCGCGTACTTGATAGCAGCCTTAGTAAAGGGTTTAGGGTCTTGGGCTTGGATGTTGTCCGCATACTTGATGACGGCCTTAGTAAAGGCTTTAGGGTTTTGGATTTGGATAGTGTCCGCGTACTTGATGACGGCCTTGATAAAGGAGTTGGGGCAGGGCCGTCTTTGCAAAGCACATAGCCCCTTCTCTTCACAGAGCTTTCAGGTGGGTAGTTAGCGGGTGGGCACCGTTACATAAGGCTTATACCCTAAACCCTAAACCCTTATACAAGACTTATATGGGGAGCCGAGGGATAACCCCTATATAACCCCAAAAAGGGTACCCCAAATTTTGGGAACCCCTAAACCCTAAATAGTAGTTTCCATTTTCTTTTCCATTATCCCCATATAACCTCTATATAACCCCTATATAACCCCAAAAAGGGTACCCCAAATTTTGGGAAACCCTAAACCCTAAATAGTAGTTTCCATTTTCTTTTCCATTATCCCCATATAGCCCCTATATAACCCCTATATAACCCTAAAAAGGTACCCCTATTTAATTTTGGGAAAACCCTAAACCCTAAACCCTACATAACCCCTGTAACCCCCTTTTAAAAGGTACCCCCCATCAAGCCAAGGTACAGCTATGAGAAGGCCTGTGCACAGAGAAGCTCCCGGGTCTATGCTTCCCGTGCGTGCGGTCCAAGGGTTAGGTTTAGGGTTTAGGGGTTTAGGGTTTAGGGTTTAGGGTTTTTCGACTCTACTCGAAGGCTCCTAGGGAGACTCCCCCCCAAACAGAGACTTCTCAAATTCTCCAATGGCAAGGAAGCAAACCCAGAACCCCCAAAAGGATCTAAAAATTAGATCCTCTAGAATCATAGGGGGAATTATAAGGATTCTATAGGGGGTATAAAGGATCTATATAGCTGATTTCATTTTTAGATCCTCCCAGGGTCTGGGAATTATCCTCAATCAGCACTGGCAGCCTTTATCTCCTTCAGCCCCCCATTCTTGTGCCTTATTGGACCCTTCATCTGGGGTGGTATAATCCGAGATTGAAGCTTGTTGCTTAAGGTTTACGGTTGAGGGTTTAAGGTTTTAGGGTTTCAGGCAGTAGGGTTTAAGGTCTTAGGGTTTACGGTTGAGGGTTTAAGGTTTTAGGGTTTTGGGTTTGGGGAATGTAGGCTTAAGGCTTTATGGCGATACTTTTGAACCTGGAGTCCAGTATCTAGGTGTTTGCCCATTGGTTCAAAAAAGGCTTTTATTTTCCCCTGAAAGGTTTGATTTTATCCAGCAGTCCAGCAGTGCAGGATACTGAGCAGGGTGACGACTGAGAAATGGGGGACCCTAAGCCTCCAAGCCCTAAACCCCTGAAACCTCAATTCACCCACAGCTGACTGGGATCGAACATCTATTGAAGGGTTGGTCCGGCAAAGAGAGCATGACTTGGTGGTCCACCTCAGGAGGTCCAGGTTTTAGGGTACAGGGTTGACCCGAGAAAAAAATTACAACCCAGAGGAAGCTGCAATCTTGCTCGAGATTGGGGGGCTTCAAGTAGTACCACTTTTCTTAAGCCTAAAGGCTTCTTTGCGGTCTTAGAATATCATGCTGACGTGTAATTAGTTGAGGTATCCTAGACCCGCACCATGAGTCTACAACGAATCTGGCGCCATATTCTTTAGGCCCAGACTTTGCCTACACTGAAGCCCTAACGCCCAAACCCTCAACCCCGATCATTGGCAGTAAGGAAGCCGGCCCCAAACCCTAAATCTTAAACCCAAAACCCTAAATCTTTCACCCTAAGCCCAAAACCCTAAACCCTAGACCCTGCCTCCAAAAGCATTGTTGCAGATAGAAGCGCAGATCCAAGCATTGTAGCCTGATGTAATATGAGCCAAAATGCTCAGAATACAGGTTTAGGGTTTAGGGGACTTGGGAAAGAACATGGACAAGGAACTGAAGCTGGGTTTATATACGGTGCAGTATAAGGATTGTATGTAGGGGCTCAAACAAGGGCGATAGAGACTGCACACCAGATCTAGGGATCATTAGTGTATCATGCATACATTCTTAAGCACCCCCCCCTCCCAGTTTGCAAGGAAGTTACTTACTATATACCTTTGCGGTGGTAGCTTGATTTAAGTTCCTTAGCAGCGACCCAGTAAGGGAGCTCATATGAGCTAAACTCCTAGTATCCCCCTTAATAACCCCCAGAATACTCCCGTATTTACTCCCCTAAATGACCTCCCTTCAAGGAGTTTAGACCCCAAACCCCATATAATTCCCCATATACCCTCTTTAAGGAGTCTTGGTAGCCTTATGCTTTAGAGGCTTTACGGTTCAGATTTTAGGCTTCTGGGGTTTAGGGTTTGGAGTTCAGGGTTCTGTGGCTTAGGGTTTGGGGTTTAGCGTTCTGGGGTTTAGGGTTCAGGTGCCAAAACATCGGGTCCCAAAACTTTAAGCCCTAGCCCCTGCAAAATCCCTTCTTAATTGGCGCATTGGTTCCTCCAGGTACTACCTCCATGTTCTGTTCCACTCTCATTGCTTCTCTCTGGGGTTCAGGGTTTAGGGGTTTAGGGTTGCATTAATTAACCGAGACCATCCTTAAATGACCCTAACCCTAAATCCTTATTGAAGTGGTGCCCAGGTGGCTAGGGAGCCGCCATGATGTTACGCGTTGCACTGCCATCATCTTACTGGTGCTTAAGGGAGAGTGGATCCTCATAATGATCCGTCTGATCCCTCTAGAAACCCCATTTTGTAGTTTCCCAAAATAGGGGGACCCCAATTTAGACCCCAAAATACTAAGATCCTTAATACTGGGACCCCCGAAGTGGTACCCCTAATTTTGGGAAACCCCAAACCCTAAATAGTAGTTTCCATCTTCTTTTCCATTATCCCCATATAACCCCTCTATAACCCCTATGAATATCTGTACATATATATATAAATACATACCCCTCTCATGGAACCTTTTTTACATTCAGCAGGGCATGCTGCACTAAAACCTTTAAATCTAAAAACCCATTGGCAGACGGTGCTTCCTTAGGGCTTAGGTCTTAGCGTTTAGGGGTTTTGGGTTAGGGAATTCCCTGCGCCTTTTTGGGATCAACCCTCCAATCCCCTTGAAGGAATACTCCCTTGCAATGAATGGTAGTTTCCCCAGATGGGGAGACGCCAATATGTTCGTCTAAATACTGCAATCCTGAGTATGGGTCTCCCCCACAAGGGACCTAAAATGTCTAGAAAATGCCAATAATGGCACCTTATGGGGAATCTTCATTATTTGGTGGACTCGGATTGGCGAAGGTCGGTGCTAGTGCCCTATTGTGTAAGGGTTTAGGGCGTATGGTTGAGCAGTTCGCAATGTCACCAGGACTCTTTACGTCTAAATCCTATCATCGCCCTAAACCCTAGCCACTATATCCTAAATCGTCTACCTCGCCTCCCTCCCCTCCACTCCACCAATCAGAGGATCCAACTTCACTGGGTATTCTGGGACGTCTCTGAATGGAAGGTTCACAGGACTCAGTGCTCGGCTTATAACCCTACTTATGGTCTCCCGCAGCCTTGAAAAGGTTTGACCTAATTCTAAGTAGGGCTCCATCCCAGTCCTATAGGTCTATTGGCATTTAATAAGTCCCACAACCTCCAAGCATCAAGGCTGTTGTCAAGAGAAAGTCAGGAAGTTGGGCGTAGGCTGGGAGTATTGGGCTTTCAGGCCTAGGGCTTATAGGGTTTCGGGCTTTGGGGAGTTTTGGGGCATGGGGGGTACAGATTCCTTCTTTCCATCTTTATCTCCGCCTTGGATTTGCCCCTTGGTAAAGACCACGGGCTCGGCTCAAGTGGCGAGATGTGGCCCGCTATCTGTTGGCATGATCAAGCGCGTCAGATGTCGGAGAGACACTCTCTTCAACAGCAAGGAATCCTCGCCATCTGAAGCAGGAGCAGGAGAAGTGCGTGCCAAATAAAGGCCAGGAGGCAGCTGAGGGGTCAGTGAGTTCCGCGGGCCAAAATGGACGCTAAATACTAGACCCTAAACCCTATCATAACCTGAAGGAATCCGGAAACGCATTCCCCGCAGGACTTCAGATCTAGGAGGGTTTAGGGCTTAGGGTTCTAGCCTTGAAGTCTCAAACCCTAAGCCCTAAAACCCTAATTATTGACTGCGACTGTACATGAAGAGCTGAAGCCAAAATTCCTTCAAGCTCGGCCTGAAGAAGCGGGTTTGGGATTTAGGATTTAGGGTTAAGGATTAACCCCAAGCTCTGAAGCGTGTCCTTGCTCCAAAGTGCCCCAAGGTTGATGTTGATCAGGTGTATAGACAGGATGCGGTTTATAAAGGGACTCTACTGGGAACCCCAAACCGGGAACCCCAAGAATATAGCAGGTATATAATAGGAATATACCTACCAGGGTCCTCATATTCCATTATATTCCTGCTATATTCTTGGGGTTCCCTATTTGGGGTTCCCAGTAGAGTCCCTTTAGTTTAGGGTTGAGGGTTCAAGGGCTGAAGCCGATGGAGAAGGTGCAATTTGTCGGTCATGTACCACTGGTGCATGACTTTATGTACTGCTTCCGACTGGACATCCTAAGTTCTAAGCTTTGGTGGCTGCCTTCCTTTTATTCATGAGAGGTGAGTGCGCGCGACACACAACAATTCCCTAGACGATGTCAATCTCATTTTGAGGTCAATTCTACAAGGAATCCAGGACCTTAATTGTGGGAACTATTCAGGCCCCTGCATTTGAATCCCTAGAAGCCCTATTGAAATCCAGCTTCCGTTTCACTTTCCATGTTCTCCATTCAATTCTCCTTTCTTGGTCGTACATTGCACCCAAAATTCCCTGCGAGCCCCGCGCCATGGAAAAAGCCGCTCCTCTGAATTCCTGGCTCTGAGGCACGCAGGCAGTTTATGTTGGGATGATGGAAAATCAAATGGAAACTACTACTTTGGGTCTAGTATTTCGGGTATATTCCCCCTTAAGTACACTTTGGGTATATTGTAATATGATCCCCACATACCCCATATTCTATCTACTGGACCAATCACAAGAGGGGGAGTTTCCAACGGCGGAAGTTTTTGTGAAAGAGTATGTGAAGGGTGTATAGGGATCATGAGAAGTTATATAGGGGGCATGAAGGCTTCTGTGAGGTCCCTACACGCTAACTCGCCTCCTGTAATTCGGTAATTGCCTTGGATTCTGGCCCCATCCCGTCACAGGTAGGTAATGATGGATACTAAGTTCAGCATTTGCATAAGGCCTCCCTCATGTTACCCTAAATCCTAAACCCGAGCCTATTGCAGGCTGTTACTGGGTGAGGGCAGTACCCAAAAATTGCTGCGAGACAGAGGACCAAACACACCACACTGAAGGAATATATCTAGGGTGGACCCCCCCCCACCCAGTAAAAGTGACTATAAGGGATAATACTGATTATATTAGGGTCATCTTATATTCCTATTTTACCACTTGCAGGGTGGGGGGGTCCTCCCAAAAATGTCCTACGTGATTATTATGAAGGTTCAGGTCTAGGGCTTAGGGTTATAGCTTTCACGTCTTAGGTTGAGGGTTGTAATTAACATTGTTCTAGGATCCCCTATAGTGTCTTGAGGCTAATGCCCAAACCCTGAACCCTAAAAGCCCAAACCCTAAACCTAAAACAAGAGGTATATTCCTGAAACATAGGGCGTCCCCCCAACTCTTAAACCCGCATCAGGGGTATGGGGCCTCCTGGCCTCTTGCTAGACTCTCGAGTTTCGGGCCAATGGTTCAGAATTGTGGGCTGCCTCGGTTCCTGACTCCCTAAGGTAGAGTCTGGGTCAGGGATTGAGGATTTTCGCTCTGGGGTTGAGATCTTATAGCAATGACATACTCTGTTTCCACATGGGTTCCTATATGTAATTCTGGGCCGAGGTTGTCTTTGGATTGGGTGCTTGGAGTTGGACCCTTCAAGTCTTGCGCTCCTGTTGCATATGCGTGCCGGTTCGCTTCGATGCTTGTAGGCATTGCAGTGCCAAAAGAGGCTACTATACCAAGTCTGGTTCTGAGCTGTTCTAGTTGTCTTTCTTGGAAGCACACGACGTCCTCTGCAAGAACAGTTTGTTGGCGGAATAATGCTAAACACCAAGACTGTGGCTCTGGGTGCTGTGGCCGTTCATGACCGTAATACAAACCATGGTAATGACAGTAACAAAACAGTAGTAGTAGCCGTTGGATTATGGGCAACCACACATGCGAGCAACATTTTGGTCTGCGTTAGGGGGAGGGGGTTAATACATTAGGGGTCTACATTACCCTAAACCCTAGATCCTAAACACTCAGGCCTGACCCATCCGAGCTTAAACCCCAAGCCAGAGGGAAGCGCTCAAATCACAGGTCTGTCTGAATCCTAATCACCCCCCTAATCTTCTAAAATCCCACACCCTCCTAACATTAAATGTTCTCAATATCATTTAGCATTTCACAATGGGAAACTTGAATCTTCGGGGGTGGGAGTGGGTGGGATGGGGGAATTCGTATGTTGAAAATACAGGGAGAACATTAATTCAATGTGGGGTTCGGATTTCTGGCGCACATCACTTCCCAACCCCAGCTACCCTAAACCCTAAACCCTAAACCCAAATTACCCTAAACCCAAATTACCCTAAACCCAAATTACCCTAAACCAGCTACATCCTGCTACGTTGAGCCTTGGAGCTTCGACCCCACGACGCCAGAATCCTCATTGGGACCCGCAAAAAAGGTTCCTTCCCCAATTTTGGAACCCCCCATATGAGCTATAGTCTAAACCCATTAGAAGGGGGTTATATGGGGGATCATCTAGGGGAGTAGTATAGGGTAAGTTAGACTTTGGCCCACATCATAGTTTCCATCTTCTTTTGCATTCTATCAGCTTTGCTTTCAAATTTGTGTAGGGCTATGCTTGGTGGGGCTTAGCAGGGAATGAGCGAGTCTAATCTGTATATAACCCCTAAAATCCCCTAAAGATTACCATATTCCCTAATCCCTGGTAAGTATGGTTTTGGGGTTGGAGATCCATGAGACTCAGTGACTATTTATGACTGGGTTCTAGCCCTACGTGAAATGGGTCTGGTAAAATGAGGCTGACCACTGTAAGGGCATTAGGGGATACTATAAGTTGGGCTTTATTTGCGGATCTACATTGGGGTCCCCCTACTGTAGATTACGGAAACTACCATTCATACCCAGTTATAAGTCGTTC
Organism: Symbiodinium pilosum; assembly: GCA_905231905.1. Lineage (NCBI taxonomy): Eukaryota > Dinophyceae > Suessiales > Symbiodiniaceae > Symbiodinium > Symbiodinium pilosum. The sequence goes on from CAJNIZ010013558.1 coordinate 117,372, forward strand.
CCGAATCCCATGAAACTTGAAGTACTAACTAACCAGTAAGTAGGGCAGGAAGGCATGGGGGCTTTGGGAAGCAATCTCACGGGAATCGGCCAAGAGCCACAACGCCTGACACCCCAAACTCCTCATAGGGAGGCCTGAATAACCGGTACAAGCGCTGTCAGTTTCAATGTGTGCACAGCTCCGAGAAGAAACGGCGGGCGTATGTTCTGGCCCTGAAATAGTATCCCGCCACCCCCCAATAATGAATATGAGGGGCGGGGGCGTTTCTTCTCAGGGCAAGGTATTAAACCCTTATCCTAACAAAGCTCCTAAAACGGGCTTAGGGCTTAGGATCCTAAAATCCCAAATCCCTAAGGCTCATATTAGGGGGTTGTATAACTAGTATAACTAAATTAGTAACAATTCTACTAAGCATGGAGCCTACCTTCCAGATCACCAGTGCCAGCAAGACCAGCAAGTCCAATCCTAACCATGGGTCTCACGTGGCTTTGGGGTCCGGGAGGGTGTTGAAGGTTTAGGATTCCGGGTTGAGGGTTTCGAGTGGGGGGTTTAAGGATTTGGGATTCTATGGCAGTAAGTGGAATTTCAATGAACGTCAAATGGAAAATCAGACGGAGACTACACCCCTAAACCCTAACCCTAAACCTTCAACCCGTAGGGGATATAGAGGTTTGGGAATCCAAAGTCTATTCAAGCAGGCCTACATTTAAACACCTTCCCCCCGCCCTCTAATGCTAAATTGTCTATGAAAGAAACCTTGTATATTGGATGACACGTCTATAATTAGGGGTAGGGGCTGTTTCGTAGACACTTCCCCTGATATTTCAACCCCCCCCCACCCCCTTGTGACATACGACAAATATGGGAATCATTGAATATTAGGGGGTCGGTTGGGGATTAATTCTGGGTGGATAGAATTGAGCACACAAAGCCTTTTCAAGTTCCTCTACCCATCCCAGATCCTCTCGAGATCTTGCAGTCCCCATCCCCGAAACGGTATTCAACATCTTATTTACGGCGGCTGATCCAAGCTGCACATTTTCAACCCATGTTGCCGCGATAGATTTTTCCAGCTATTGTAGATCTGAGTCTCTCGGCTTAGCCAGGAACGAAGGAACGGATCAGTACAATGGTCCCAACATACACGACATAGTGTAGTTTTTCCATTTTCTTTTGCCTTCCTTCATTCCCTGCTGCTAGCCCTAAACCTACGCCTTTACCCTAAGCCCTAAACCCTGTAAGGTAACACGGGCATCATGTGGACCCACCCAGACTGCTCGTCATCTGGAGAAGCCGTCCGTATTTATGACTGTTGTTGCTCCAGGTCTAGGGTTTTGGGGCCAGGGTTTCGGCTTTAGAGTGCAGGGTTCAGCATGTAGGGTTTAGGTTTTAGGGTACAGGGTATAGGGTAAGGATTCCTGAGACAAGCCTAAACCCAAAACCCTTGACCCGGAGCAGGAGCCCTACTTGACACTAAGTTCAACATCTGACACTCTCCATTATCCCAATATAATCCC
>CAJNIZ010013558.1:118988-140097 GCA_905231905.1 Symbiodinium pilosum
GGCAGATAACAGTCAGAAGCACACACATCCCATGGATTGAGATTAGTTTCCATTTTCTTTTCCATTATCCCCATATAACACCAATTTACTATAGTAGTTTCCATTTTCTTCTCCATTATCCCAATGTAACCCCACAATACAAATTCTTCATCTCAAGCCCTGCAGTGGATGCAAATTATCCTGCATGACCCTGACTATCTCAGTCATACCTTCGGAACGTAAGGATCCAAGTACCTGCGTGGGATGTTCGTAGGTTCCTCTACAGATGTGCTGGGGCTGAAATTCCACATTATTACTGTTGAGACTTAAAACCTCTGTTTGACCTTAGTATCCTGTAACACCATAGCTGGCAAGGTATAAATTACTTAGGGTCATGCATAACTTTTATTGTCAATCGTCTTTGAATACCTCGGCCCTGAGGGTTAGCAGCGTGTACAAGCTGAGGATCTGAAGCTTCAGGCGGAGGATATGAGGGACAACAAGCACTTGGGGTTTCGTTCAAGCAATTCATGGGGGAAATATAGGCACAGACAGGGATATAAGCATATATACGGATACATAGAGTTTATGGTTTTAAGCTGTGGGTTCCGTTTGGGGGCCCCATATTAGGGACTGTCTTACAAGTGGTGCCCTAGTTCTGGAACCCGCCGTAATGGAGGCGTTACAATACAACTCTGGAACCAGAGATCTACGCGCCCCATTGGTTATGCGACCTTCAAAAGACAGATCTTGCTAGCAAGGACACTTAAAACGAGCCCAACATTTTGAGAACCTACCCATCACGAAGTCTGGAGTGCGGAGGCTCCTGGGTGAAGAACGCGGTTTAGGGCATAGGGTTTCCATACAGGTTTAGAGACCACATGAAATCATGTTTCCCTTGGCGCCTCCACCCCAGCCCCTCTGCGCTACACACAAGGCTCTGTAAACCCTAAATCCTATAGACCCCCTTTAAGTAAATAGAATATAGGGGTTATATGGGGATACTGGAAAAGAAAATGGAAACTACTGTTTGGGAATCAGGGTTTGGGGTATATAGTCCCCCTTAGGTAAATAAAATATGGGGTATATGGGGATCTTATTAACATATACACAAAGCCATATTCTATCTACCTAGAGGGGACTATAACCCAGGATGCCTGACAGCATCTAAGTCCCTATGAAGAAGCCAAAAACCACGGTTTAGGGGTTTAGGGTTTAGGATTTTAGGGTTTTAGGGTTTAGGGTTTTAGGGTTTAGGGTTTAGGGTTTAGGGTTTTACGCTATTCTGGTTCCATGTTCCCTGTCTAGTTATACTATGGGGAACCTCATTGAGGTTACTTGAGTCAAGTAGACCTCAAAGTGATGGTGGTTGATCTCTTTGGGCTTAGGGTTGTCCTCCTGAATCCTAAAGCCTAGAGTGCCTTTGCAGGATAAACTGGGATACGGGCACGGCTGACCAAGCAGCCAACTGTACATTTCGGACCTTGCAGCACGCAGTGACATACGGTAAAAACCCAAATAACTGCCACTGTCATTTTGGATGGCTTTTTTTGCGGTACCCATCATCCGAACGAACCGCTAGGGTTGGGTACGCCCTTCAACCCTAAACCGTCTGGGTCGAGCGTCTGCGCGAGGTGTCCCCAAAACCAGGATTCAGGATACCCTAACATCCCGGGGCTTACACAGGGATGACGAAGGACTCCGTAGGGGTCAAGCGAATTTCCCAAAATTCAGGGTACTTTCTTTTTGGGCGTCGGGAGGGTCCCTATAATAAGGATCATCATATATTGGGGTCCCCCCTCTATTCAGAATTTTCCATATAAGTCCACTCCAGCTGAGCTAACCAACATCACGTTTGTCTGCTGCCGCAGGCAAGCAGATTGAATCCCTAGATGGAAGCTCTCACAATTTCATTTCATTTTGTCGGGATTTCCGCTAGGAAGGCAAATTGTCAGAAAGGGCTTCAGGGGAACCCCGCTGCTCATCAGAATTAGCTACTGGGATCCTGAAGCAGGAATCACTTTGTGAAAGCCAGAGTCAGATCTGCGCTTTGACCCATGCCAAATCCACCTAAAGTGTTACTGAAGACCCCTACTTAATAAACCCCTCCCCTTAATAGGGATTATAATAGGGATCCTAATATCAAGGACCTTAAAAGGAGGGTCTTTATCAATCATGGGTCTACATTAACCCCACTCAAAACGCTGCTGGGTTGCGGGCCCAAAGTGTGATCTTGGAGCCTTTGAGAATCTTCTCAGTGTAGACGCCTCTTGAGCTACAAGGCAGATGCAGATCTTGCAAGGAGAGTTTACAAAGTGTTGTGGAGGAAGCGCAGACCTCCAGACATGAAAGTCACGTACGCTCTACGAATGCAACAACCACAGAGGTACCAGTACGGTACTCTGAGCAGCCTGGTACGCTGATGAAAGGTTTTACGCATCACTGCCAAGACCCCTGGTAGGATCTAAACATTAGATCCCCTATATAGACCCTTTATAACCCCTATATAATCTTATATAATTCCTCTTATGGTTCTAGGGGATCTAATTTCTAGATCCTTTTGGGGGTTTGGGTGAGCGTGAGGTGCAGGCTTAAGGTTTGAGGGAGATAAGGTGGCCTAAAGTCTTGAGGTGGTAAGGTGTCAAGGAATGGAGAAGATAACGGAAACTACTATATCATGTGCGGAATGATCTAGGCGCTGCTGTAAAGATCTGTTTCTCCATTTTCCCACTACTTGGAGCGTCAGGGAGACTTAGTAAACATACTTAGAACCTTTATAACCGAGATAACAACCTCAGTTATCTCTATGATTTACCTATGATTAAGTCCCCCATGATCCTCCACAACAAGTTGGCAGTGGTGGAAAGTGGCTGTAATGCCTTTCTACTGACTGTAAGGTTGCCGAGAGTGAATGCCATTTTATTAACAGGAGATCATGCGGATTTGAGAATATAACTTTCCGAATCTGAGTGAAAAGCAGTCTCAAATATTGAATTAAGATCAGACCCGACAGATATCCGCTCAAATAGGTTCAACTAATCAATATAATCCTCCTCTTGATCCATAAGAACTTTCTTTCACAAAACATTCTTATCATGATGTCTGCCTAAACCCTACACATTCCTGCGATCTTCCAGTTTGCGTTTCATTTCCACTACTAACAGCCATGCCAGAAACCCAAAACACTAGAATTCAGCAGTTTCCATTTAATTTTCCATTCTGTATTCCGTTAGACTTTCCGTTATCCCTGAACCAACGCGGCCTGCCAGACCGGATATTGCGGCAGAGAGCACAGTGGTGAGGAGCCCTCCGCGAGTGTGCGAAGATAAGAGGATTATGGCTTAGGTACTTCCCCCCACCCAGTAATAGTCTATATTAGGGGTTCTATTAAGGGCTATATATAACCATATTATACCCAAGTTTTAGGTCTAGGGTTTAGGATTTTGGAATTGAGCCCCTAAACCCTAAATCCCAGACCCTAAACCCTTTAGGATTTTGGGATGAGGCCCCTAAACCCTAAATCCCTAGAACGCTAGGGTTTGGAATTGGGGTCTATGTGGAGGGTCAGTTTTTGGGGTAGAGGAGGAACCCAGGCCAGGCAGGGCATTACTAGGATTTAGGGTTTAGGATTAAGGGTTTAGGTTTTAGGGTTAGGATTTAGGGGTGCTAGCCAGAACTGAACCCCCCAGTACACTGCAAGTAGGCTCATGGAGATCACACTTTCACCATGTAAACTGCAATGATGCGCCCTGCCCATGCTCTGGCCGCTACTACCACTCAACCTAGTTTTGGGGGCCAAATTTGAGCTACTGTCTACACTCCTAGTATCACCTGTGGTAACCCCTTTAAGGCTCCCATATCTAACCCCTTTAAGGAGTTTAGACTATAGCTCATTTAGGTACAATACTTGGACCGCTAGGGCGACATGTGAGGCAGGTTGCCCACACAAGAGGCCTAGTAACTTCATGATTAGGAAGTATATCGCAATCCCAAAGCCCCAAACCCTTAGCAACAAGGAGATGTTGGTTGACACGACCCTAAACCCTAAACCCTACACCCTAAACCCTAATCCCTGGGTTAGGGCCATCGCAGCCCCCGTATTAACGGAGTTCCAGCCTTATATCTGCTAGCCTTCTCAAGGAATGCCACCTCTCCCTAAGAGGGTCCAAGTACCTTGCATAGGTTCAGGTTTGCAGTTTTGGGCTCGAAGTACAGAATTTTGACCAACATTTTCTGGGTTGCTGTTAAGGAACTTAAATTAAGCTACTATATTGTGGAAACCCTATTATTTACTATATATACCCATTATGGTAACTTAATTTAAGTTCCTTAACAGCAACCCAGTTTTTTTTTGCGAATAGGTACTTCGTGCTCAGCCGCACGCCCTGCCACAAACCTGAAGCCCGTATCAGTCGCCTGTGACTTGACCGCTCCACCCAACTGTCTTGCCTCGTTGCACAGCTTTGAGAATACCGTTAGGGCAGCTTTCAAATGGCGAGTACCAGGTCAGGTGGGTACCCTTACGCTAGGCTTGAGTATACGGCTTTTATGAGGGCACTACAAGGTGTGTAAAGGCTATGTTCGGCTTAAACGGGTGAAGGTACTCACGTTTGGAAATTCCATAGAGCGGCTTTATTGAAGCTTAGTGAGTCCTGCAGCATTAGGTCCTTGCATATACCCCATTGCCCTTGTGAAGATCGAAGATTGCCGGTTCAACAAATTTCGAATAACTCCCTAAACCCTAAACCCAGAGCACGGCTTGAACCGGTGACTCTGAATCGCTAACGGCGCCTGATCAACTCATATGGAAGCCCTAAACAAACCGTCTACACTACCCTCCTCGCTTCCCTGCTTATTGTAGGATTTAAGGTCTAGGCTTGCCTAAGAAAGGTGGAGCTTGGCGAGGGCAGAGTAAAAGGGAGGTGGTCTAAACCCTAAACCCTAAACCCTAAAAAAAGAGAACTCTTCAAGCTCAGGACCTCCCGCTTTCCCGCGTCACTTTATGTGAGGTGTCATGACATGTAAATGCGTCGAAGCCGTGAGATGGTCTTTGAGGGCCTGGTTTGGGGTTACCTTGCGGTGCTCAAGGGAGAGGTGGGGAGTGGATCCCTATAGTGGATCCCTATAGTCCCATATATACCGCTGTAACAGTCTCTATATCCACTTTCCCTTACATACCAGTAAGTGTAGGGTTGTAAGTTCGGGATTCAACCGTGGAAGAATACTGTCGGACAAGGAACCTGGTATCCGGGCCTTCAAAGGACAACCGTTCAGTAACTTGGGGATTCATGGAACTCGGTAACTACTTTTTTTGGGAAGAAAGTTTCAGTTCAAGGCATGGAGTCCAAGACAGGAGGTTGCCGACACCAAGTTCTACTTGGAGGTTCATGGGACTTAGAAGTTACTTGTAGCTGTGGTCGTAACCCTACTTGTAATCCCCAAATAGAAATCACGAAAACACGAGGTTCCTAATGCCGTATGATTCCTCACAACGATCCTTGACAGGCCTCATTTTTAAGGCTGGGCCTTTCAACTCTAATCTTTGCGTTTCAAGACTGCTCTTTCAGGTTCTAGGCCCCTGCAAAACCATCTAATAACGTCGGGGAGGAATAGCAATAGTACTTGTGAGAATGATAGTCGGCTTTGATACCAGAAAAAAGCGGTTTAGGGTTTAGGGTCCTTAACCAAAACCCTGAACGGTATAACCCCTAAACTCTGCTGCAAAGGAAGTGGCTCTTCTTTCCTGCGCCCGACTCATCCTGCAATAGGGATAGGAGATTTAGGGACGAAAAGTTAGAGAAAGAAGATTTAGGACCCGTGTAATTAGGGACAGGAGATTTAGGGCTTACGGTTTTGGGGATAGGAGTCATTTGAGGTTTAAGATGGAGGATGTCCCCTCTCGCGTGTCGCAATAGTTAGGCCAGGCTTCTTCAGAACAAATTGGATGGGAACCTTAGGGAGGATCAGGGGTGGGTGGATAGGAAACCCATGGAAAATGATTAGCAACTGGTGACTGGGTCCTGTGTGAGAGTCCCCATGATAAAGGTCCTAATTAAGTAGTTGCGTATACAAAGAAAGCTCTTTTTGAGGAGTGCCAAAGCCTTTTGAGAACAACAGTAACATGCTAAACTACCGTTTTTTGAAGGCGCCCGCGACGTGAAACCAGCCCCACGCGGGAAGCCTGCAGTACATCTGTGCTTCACGGAGGCGTCAGAACTACCTACATTAACCAATGTACCCAGCATCCGACATTTTTACCCCGTTTAGGGGTCTAGGTCACTCCCCACACCCTAAAGTAAAACTTCAGAGCACCCAAGCCTATCTATCGAAGCCTCGTTCTTTGGCTTAAATGTGTACGCTTAGACTTGTGAGAACTTGAACCCCCAACCCTAAATCCAGAATAGAGTTTCCAACAAGTAGGCGTCTGTTTTTGGGAGTCCCTGTAATGAATTATCTTGCCGACGTACTCTATGGCCGAAGCCCCTGACCTTGGGATATGCTCAATGTCCAGAGCCAGACTTTGAATTCAAATCCTGGGTTTTAGGGTTTAGGGTTTAGGCCTCCAACAATAAACCCTAAACCCCGAAAGCTTTCAACCCTGAAATCAAAAACCTAAATCCCCAGAGCTTACAACCCTAAAACCTTAAATGCCGAGCTTTCAACCCCAAAGCCCTAAAACCCCCAGAGCTCTCAACCCCAAAGAATCAAACCCCAATCGGCCGCGCTGGCCAAAAACCATGGAGGACTGCCGAGTCCCCAGTGTTGATACAAGAAATCCTGCATGATATCAGTATACTATGTAGAGGTTCCCGAAATTGTGGGTACCTTTTCGGAGGTCCCTCTAAAGGGGATTATAATACTTTTGGGTCCATATGGGGGCCCCCCGTATTTAGGGAAACATACCAGATAGTAGCTCTGAGTAGAGAATGGATGAGTTGGTAAAGTCAATGGAAACTACAACATTATTTAGGTTTAAGCTCGAGGGAATGGACTAGGTAGCAGCAATTGCTGTTGATGGTAGAATTCTGCCTAACCTCGGTATGGCAGAATATCCAAAACCATCTGTTGTTTGGAGGAACTTGTAGACCAAGTTAAGCTACAAGTGCCAGCCTATGCCAGAACTCAAGCTATTCTACTTTAACTCCAGCTGAAACCGAACCCGACTAGCTCCTCCAGTGTTGCGAGCTGAACCAGGACAACGCCAAGGACCAGGAGCCTAGAAAGCGACAGTCTGGGTTGCGGTAAAGGAACTTCAATTAAGCTACCATAATACGGATAGGTAAGGTTTAGGGTTAAGGGTTTGAAGGGTCTACTGGGTTGCTTTTAAGGAGCTTAAAGTAAGTTGCCATAATAACTATGGGTATATAGTATATGAATAATAGAGTGCCTCATTATAGTAACTTAACTTAAGTTCCTTAACGGCAACCTAGCAGTCCTGGAACACAGGGGCCAAGATGATTGCAAATATCATCTTGAAGTATCTTTGAAATGACCTATACCGCAATTATATGGGCTAGTCTCAATATCATGGGCCCCTTTTTTGGGTTCTTGAGTATATTACGGCACCGAATATTTCGGTGCACTAACATGGGATCCGATTTTTGGGACCTGCCCATATAAGGAATCTAGGACCAGAATATTGTAGTGCAAGGAAGGTTGTAGGGCTTCCCTAAACCCCCCCAAATGCCTTTACTAAGAGCCTTTGACCCAACAATTCCGGCTAGATATGCCATTATGAGGTCTGGGTAGCTTTTGGGGTTCACGGCTTTCGGTTGAGGATTTAGGGACGTACGGGCTGGGTAATTTTGGTTCAGCCCCGCCCCCCCCCCTCCCCCAACACACTGGGGTTCTCCCATGAACCATGCTCTGTGCACAAATTCTATTGTAGAGGAATGCTAGGGTATGTAGGGTTATAGGTCAGCCCTAAATATGAGATATGTTTCTTCTGGAGACGCCTCAGGAATCGCCTGGGGTTACTGAAGAACCCTAAACTTTTTGTAGGGTTCATCTGGCCCCGCTGTCGGGCTACATGGGTATATGTAAGGTGTGGGGTTCAGGACCAGTAGGACGTTCCTGGGATTCAGTAGGCTGATAATCTCCATCAGGTCCTTATACAGGTTACTCCGATTTCAAGTTGGGTTCTAAAACCCTTTTATAGTATGTATTAAGTGTCACCAAGCTCCACGTAGTGTGTAGGGCTCAAGGTTTCAGAGTCAACATTGTTCCCATAATGTTGGGAACCTAAAGCAGCATCAGAGCAAGTTGTACCCTATACCGCATACCCTAAATCGGCGCAAGTTGTACCAGTTATCCAAGTGTTGGGATGCACAATTTTTGGCGAATCCGCGCGTGATGATTCATCTGAACCTGCCTCATATCATGCATGATTGTTTGCAAATGAAGGAATTTCTGTAGGGACTCGTATGGTACTAGGACTCCGAATGGGATATCAGGTTGCGAGTTCGACCAATCCCCATGTATACTCGCAGCCGCTTCTCAGCATTTCCAAGGAATTTGGCCCGTACATCCGAAACCCTAAACCCTAAACCCCTAAACCCTAAACCCTTTAAACCCTATGCGAAAGGCAGAGCCTCTGCAACGAAGGCCCCGAAGCTTCGGAAAGTGCATCAGCGCTTTAAGCCTAAGCCCCAGACCCCCACCGGGCCCACACCCTGGGAAATCCTAAGTCCCATCATCCAAGGCCCTGGCGCAAGAGCAAGCCAACGCTGCAAGGTCAAGCGCTGACCCAGCATGAGCACCTCATCTTTTGAGGGATTTGCAGCTTGAAGGATTAGGGCTAACAGAAAAGCCTAAAGACCCGGAACCTTGAACTAAATGCTGAAGCCCGTAAACGATTGCAAATCCTAAATTTGAGGTTGAGTTTAAGGTCGAGTGGGAGTAAGAGCTAGAGACCTACAACGAGACTATTCAAAAGCCAGACAAGAGGCTGAACAGGGTTAGGTCCTTCAAACCTTCAACCCTCAACCTCATTTGAGCCATAGTCTAAACTCCTTAAAAGGGGGTTATATAGGGGATTATATAGGGGAGTACTATAGGGGTTATTAAGGGGGATACTAGGAGTTTAGACTATAGCTCATTTGTTCCTTTCGAAGGTTTACACGGTTTGGGCTCCAAGCTGTCCACAACCTAGAAATGGAAGCTACCATTTCGGGTTTAGGGTTTAGGGATATTACTCCCATGATGGTGAAGCAAACGCGAAAGACATGGAAACTGACATGAAACAGGGATGATGGTGTGTAGTTCCATGTGACCCACAGTCTTTGCAGATGGAACTCTTTCCTCCAGGTGGGCCCAAGCATGAAGATAATGCCCCCAGAGCTTTTTGAATACTAAGCCCTAACCCCAAAACCTTAAACGTCTAGAAAATCAGGGGGAAGTTGATGATCATCCCAAAGTGCCTCCTATTCAAACATGTGCGACATGGATACTTGTGGTTTCCAGCCAAAGCAGTTCTGTAACTGAACCCCTACTGCACCTAGCCTCAATTCTCTTCCCAACAAGCCATGACCAACCCTAAGCAAAACATTTTGGACGGTCCAGCTACACCCTGAACCATCAGCCCTGATTGTTTACCCAAGTTTGTGGGACCTAGTAATCACATGTAACTTCTAACTTGGGTAGCCGTCATAAGTCAATTTGAGCAGACTGTCCGTAGGGTTGTTGTTAATAGTTGACATTCACGTAGCTACGGAATGCCATGGACCTCTATGTGTGCATCGTGAATTCGACAGACTTCCTCCCAGCGCTTAACATCTAGGGTGGCGCATTCTTCCTCAGCTCCTTCACTAGTCAAGTTCTCCCGAAAAGCTGGCCGAGAGTGAGGGTTCAGGGATTAAGGTTCGGCTTTTAATCGTGCTGAAGCTTCTCCTGCATGTAAATGAGGCCCTCCCCACACATTGATGACTTGCAGCCTGCTCCAAACCTAACCAGAACCCAGACCTGCCAAATACCCATAATACTGGCATACATATATGCTCCAAATAGTTTATGGCCCACACATTGCAAGAAGACGCGGACAATCAGCTTGCGCGGTACCACAACCATTTAGGTTTCATTTGGAGGACGCTTGCGCATTGAACACAAGCACGCGGTCTTTAACTGCCTTCGGATCACTCGTGGGTCGTTGCGCTGTCCGACACGTGTCGCAACGGCAAACCTTATCCTCTACGTCTGAAACCCCTTAGCCATCAATGCTTGTGGGACAGACACATAGCTTGCGCGAAGCCACGACAGGCTATTATTGGCATTTGCATTTGTTCCAGACCATGTCGTGTCTCATGATAAATGACCGAGTGGCCTGAGTCTGAAAATACACATAGATATCAGAGTCTGCAAGCTTTGCTGCGCGGTCATGTGGCCACCAGGTGCAACTTTAATTAAGGCAGACAGTGCAGCTCTGCGGCAAGCGACGCGAATGCAAGCACACACAGATCCTCCCATGATTTCATCGGGCCGTCAAAAGCGTCCCAGTGGCGTCCCAGTGGCCAAGATTGGGGCCTTCTTCTGTGATCGAACCATGGTCACCATTCAGCTGACCACCTCAGGCCTCCATAAGCAATCTGTCAGGCTGTCGCAAATCCCTACAATGCGCCAAGAAACCCCTTAGGGGCTGGCACGCCCAGCTGATGCAGCGTTATCGGGGGTGTCATGCAGGGGACGTTGAACCCAAATTAGAATGTAGTGTGGCTGGCCGGGGTGGGTTTGCAAGCAACAATAGAGTGGCCAGGGGCGCTTCCCGCCCGAGCGCGCGATGTCCCCTATACATGCTAGAGCCCTAAAGCTTCAACCCTAAACTCAAGCCAAAAGGCGAAGCAAACGGCGGTGCTGAGGATCTTCAGCTGGTATGTCACCTCGGCTTGGGCTTCTTTTTTGGATGTAGTGGTTTAGGGCCCAGCTTATTTGAATCTTGTTTCAATTCCCTCAAAGGCTAAGATATGGAATTTTCATGGTATGTACAAATCCCAAGCCCCAACCTCAAGCCCTGAATCCTAAGTTTCAAGCCCGAAGCCTCAAACCGTAAATCCCCAAACTATAGACCTTTTTTCACAATCCATTTCAGCATCACTTCGCTAGGTATCACACTCCACCGTAGCAGGTTCAGCAGCTTGTGAGAGTAAAGCTACAGAGATGCCATTAATGCGGTTTTGGGTTTAGATCTTAGGGCCCACCCTCATGCACCGAATAGTTACCAGCAAAGCATAACACCATTCGATATTGAGAGGGAATAGCTATCGTTATTAGGGTGGTCATTGGGGTGGTGAATAAACATGATTGTGTGCTCCCCAAAATGACCCTAAACGCCGAACCCTACCCATCCAGGAGGGGATGGAGCTCACGGCACAGGTCCACTAATGCCCGTTCGTAGTGGTTCCAGATTGGTATACAGTTGGAAAAGTTGAATCGCGCTTCTCCTCCTGGTTTTATATACTACAACCTGAAGGTTATCTGCTGAAACTAAAACGAATTCGAATTTTCCTTCTGGAGCTCTACTGGAACAAAAGCTCAAAACATGTTCAATAGCAGTGGCCCGGCGGAACAACCCTAAACCCTGAACCCAAATCCTGAGTTGCAGCTTAGTTTCTGTTTTATTTTCCATTATCCCAGTATAACCCCTATATAACCTGGATATAATCCCTATATAATCTCTACATAACCCCACATAACCCCATATAACCCCTAAATAACCCTAAACCCTGAACCCTAGATCCTAAACCCTAACCCTAAATCTCGAGTTGCGGCTTAGTGGCCGTGTAGGTAGCCGGTTCAAGATAGGCTAAGGCCACATACCTGAACCGCACCGCTATGGACAGCTGGCAAATTCCTGGGGTTTAGGGTTTAGGGTTTAGGGGTTTAAGGTCTGCGTGGGAGCTTCCATTTTGTGTACCCCATGACACCATCGTCTTTCCGTGTAAGCCTTAGTATATCCTTTCATTCAGGCTTTAGGGTGGTTGTTAGCCTCTCTTCGGCTTTTTAAGGCTAAGGGTGCATATGACCCATTGTCAGCTATAGTCTAAACTCCTAGTATCCCCCTTAATATGCCCTTTAGTAGTCCCCTATATAACCCCCCTTTAAGGAGTTTAGACTACATCTCATATTGGCTGGAGCCATGGTAGACCTAGACAATGACCGTCTCAAGGATGATCAGGAAGGAGGGCAAGCACGGTTCAACATAGAAATACTACTATTCATACTAATAATAACAATACTACCAATAATAGAAATATTAATAGTACTGCTAATACGAACAATACTAATAAGGAAGTAGAAGAAGACTTATGAGATTATCTGGTCATAGCTTGGACCTGTTTCCCTACCTCGATGCCAGGCAGACTTCACACGCTGCCTCGATTGCGATTTTTACCCTAAACCCTAAACCCTAAACTTTAGGGCCTCCCGTTGGCTTTCCAAAAGGTTAAACTTCCCGGCTGAAGGGGATGTGGGGAATTGAAACCCTACATTGTAGGAGCTTCCATTAGCGGTTTAGGGTTTAGGGGTTAGGGTTTAGGGTTTAGGGTTTTCCAATTTTCCCTTGTATATTCTATAGTAGCTTCCATTTTCTTTTCCATTATTCAAACCCAAAACCGCACCATGACACTGGTCTATTTACTGCTTCTATTTGGGACCCACTCCCCTGCTCTTGCTTAATGACAGGTACAGCTACCACCTGGTCATGAGGAAACCGCTTCCATGATGCTATAGATTGCTAAGGTTTGGGGTTTGGGGTTTAGGGATAAAGGCTGAGGGTGTAGGGATTAGGGTTTAGGGTCTGAAGACAAACTCTGGCATTGAAAGATCCAACTTACGAAATACTCAGAACAGAAGCACTGGGTGTAGGACTTTATCCTAGAACTCTACTTGCAAACCGTCAGCTCCAAGACACTTAAAATATGATTTCTTGCGCACCCCTAAACCCTGAACCTTGATAGGCGTCAGGACGGCGCAACGTTTGTAACGAACCCACAGTGTCCATGTAGCCATCTAATATACATTTGGGCCCCAAAGAAGGTGTATTTGAGCGCCTTGGGGCTCTAGTATAGTATATACACCCCTGTACATGGATGCTTTGAGGAAGAAAATGAGCTACCAGAGGCCATGCTACCAAGCTGCTACTGAAAGGTCTTCAAAGCTTTTGGATGGTACGCAGAGTGGACACCCTGAACCCTTTAGGGTGTAGGGTTTCGGTTCCTTAAGCCCTAAACCCCAAGCCGTGGGGTGTAGGTTTGGGGGTTTGAGGTTTTGCAAGGGGGAGGCCGCGCGGCAATGCAGGATCCGAGGACATCACGACAAATGAGGCATGATGGCTTCAAAAATCAAGGGTTCCTTTTTTGGCAGTCTCCATGATAAGGGTTGTAGTTTTTGGTCTTTATTACTGAGCCCCCTTGCTTATGGAATTCCCCCTTATGGGCTAACAAGTTTAGCACAACATGCGGCTTCGTGACCTTGTTCCTAAACCCTAAACCCTAAACCCTAAAACCAAACAAAGCCCAGAACAACAACTCGGCTTGCAGCTGCAGATTGTTCTGGACGAGGTAAAGTAGCGCAGGCCTGTGTTTAGGGTTTAGGGTTTAGGAACGCATGTAATCTAGTTAGGAGCAAATGAAGAGGTTTGGGCATATTATAGTATTGTTATATGAGGGTTATCAGGGGATAATGATGGTACTTATGCAGGCACCCTATACTTTAAACCCTAAACCCTAAGTACATTGAAAGTAATCCTGTAGTGTTTCACACCCAGTTCTTCTTCCAGCTGCTTAATATGGAAGTTCCTCAAAACAGGGGCCCTTTAGGAACCCTAGGGATATAGAGAGTTAAGGGTTTAGGGTTCCACTTCAGGATTTTAGAGGGACTACATTGACAAAAGCCAATGTTGTGTAGTGTACAAGATTTTCTGGAGTCGGGCTTTCTGCGATCGCGGTGTTGGTGGTTTTCTCGGGTTTCACTTTAAACGATTGCCCAGTTGCGGAGACAAGATGCTGCGTGTAACATAAACCAAGTGAGCCTAAACCACATCAGTGATGTCGTGATTCCTGAAAATACCTCGTAGACCTACCTATATACCCCCACATGTGTATATATCCCTATACAATCCTATATACCCCTATATATACCCCTGCATAATCCTATATACCCCCAAACTGCGTCGGGCGGATAGGAAGCGTTGCGGGCCAAAGGGAAAAATGGAGACCGCAAAGGGATCATGGGCGTCCTTCTCTCTTGCTTAGGGTGTAGGGTTTAGGGTTTAGGGTTTACTGGATGATCCTTTGACTTAGTAAGTCTACCTAGTATCCCCCAGAACCCCTATCATAACCTACTTCATGAGGACCCTTTGGATTCTGTTAGCACTGGTCTTACATGACCAGCAGTCGATTTGGTAAGATTGCACAAAACCTTTGCAGCCATGGCCCCTAATAAGAGTCCTAGTACCTGATACCTCTGGAATTATAGTACTATAGTTACTTGGTCATGCATGGCTTTTAGCTCCAACAGAATGACCACACTTTCCTAATCTGAGGGGGGGAAACCAGATAATATGGGAGATTGGGGTCCTGTTTAGGAACATAATAATGAGGTCTGTAATATCCTGGGTATAAAAGGCAGGGACTCCATATCTATGGAAAGGCCCAGTACTAAGGGTTCTGTCACGTGGCTAAGGGTTGTTTGAATAATGTTTTGGTGATTGAACCAAGTCAGATCATACTCTTGTACGACACTATATAAGCAAAAGGAAAATCTAGCCTTCCTCTATATGAGCCATAGCCTAAACTCCTACTATCCCCCATAATAACCCCTATAGTACTCCCCTATACAAGCCCCAATATAACCCTCTTTAAAGAGTTTAGATTATGGTTCATATAGGGACTATGATTTCACCAAATGAAAAACCTACTCATTTGCAGATCCAGAAGGGATCTGAACAGACCCCGGTGTCGCTTCTCAACAAATCCTCATGATCCCATCAAGATTCCTTCGCCGAAGCCCTAAACCCTAAACCTTCGTGGTGGTTAGTAGGGAATGGAGGAATGATCCCTATGGCAGTCCTTATATGAGCTACGCCAAATATTTCCTACATGATTTAACAGACATGGGCTCCGCAGACATGGGCTCCTTATTAGTATATATGGGGGCTGTACTAAACTACAAGAACAACCCCCATGTTCGCCCCTTGAGAGTTCCTTAATGAAGCCAATGTTGACAGCATTATCCCCTACATATATCCCCACATGGGGGTTTCCCAAAATTAGGGGTCCATTTTTGGGGGCCCCTATAATCAGGAGTATAGTATATTGGGGTCTACATTGGGGTACCCCTATTCAGGGAAACTATCACATGCTGTTCCTTCATTCCCTACTAACCACCAGTACTTGGAGCTTCATGGAACTTGCGGACCACGTTAAACGACGTTTAACAGGGTGTAAACCTACTTAGAAGTGGGGTAACACACATACGGCAATTTTTGCGGATTCATAGTTGGGCATAAACGACCAATTATTCGTAGTCACTAGGTCCCATGAACAAGCGCGATTATTCTCTACCAAGCCCAAAACTCTATATCCCAACTCCTACATCCTAGACCCAGCTACCCGCAACCTAAACCCTAATTCCAGTAGTACCCAACTCCATGAACCCAAAACTCTAAATCCCAGTAGCACACAACTCCATGAACCCTCAACCCTACATTCCAGTAGTACACAACTCCATGAACCCTAAACCCTGTATTCCAGTAGTGTCATCTGAGGGGCACGGACGAGCGAGCTATCTCTCGGAGGTCCAGTAGGCTACCTGACATGGGCGCGTTCGGAAGCTTAAGATTGAGCATCGGGATTTCTCAGGGCTCAGTGTGTAAGGTTAAGGATTCAGGGTTCAGGGTGTAGGGTGTGGGGTTTAGAATTTCGGGTTGCGTATTCGAGGCTTAGGGTTTATGGTTTGGAGCTAAATGGTTGAGGGCACAGAGGGTGGAGGAGCCAGGGTTTGGAGGTTGAAGGTTTAGGGTTTATAGTTGGTTTTTAGGGTTCCGTGTTCGACTGGTTTCCGAGTGGGTGTTCATTAGAACTCTTTCCCTCCCAAAATGACCCGATTTGAATTCGGGTTAGGGCTTAGAGGGTTCGCATTTACCATATTTCTCTCTCACAGACACCCCCCCCCCCCCTCCCAAGTAGCAAAAATCCTTGATACTAGGACTCGCAAATTGGGATCCCTTACGCTTGAAATCCTAAACCCTAAAGCCTACACCTCAACCCCCCCACCCTCCCAACAAAATCGAGTTTTTGAAGTAGCCCTAAACCCTAAGCCTTAAGGTTACGAAGTCCCATGAACCTCCAACCAGTCCGAAACCCTAAAGCCTAAATCCTAAACCCTGAAACTGTAGATGGGAGTTTGCCAAAATTAGGGGTCCCTTTTTTAGGGGCTCCTGTGATACGGACTATAGTATTTGGGGGTCTATATTGGGGTCCTATTGTTTTGGGAAACTGCTGTAAATGGCTCCTAACTCCTGACAGATTACAGGAAAAAGCGTGTCCTGGCAATTCTCCTCGATCCGAAGGCCCAGACCCTAATTTCTAAACCCTTGACCCAACCCCAAACCCTGCGGGATATGTTGATCCAGCTGTCCCAGTTGTATCTGTAGGGCTCTTGCGCGTGCAGGGGTCCGTATCCAAATGCGGTCATTAGGGGACCATCAGACCAGGGCGATGCTGGGGGGTTATGTTTGAGGGGGCGACGCTTCAGGCACGCAAGCCTGGTCCTAGACTCACCTTTTAAGAGTTTGCGCCCCCAACCCTTGACATCCTCAAGCCCAAACCTTGACAAGCGGAAGCCATGACCTTTAACCCAACAGCCGAAATGCCCTTCATTTTATGGAACCGCTTTAACCTGAAGCAATAGCATTGTGGACCCTGATCACCCTTTCGTGCTGGTTGCAGGTAGGAGTTCAGGCATGATATTCCTGAGGAGCCTTAGAAACACTCACAACAACAAGCACCAACACTCTACTTCGATGTGGCTATAATATGCTCCGCTTAGAAGCCTTGCTACAGCAAAGTGCATTGAGCCAGCCAAAGCCGAACATGGGTTTGGGGTCTAGGGTTTTAGGGTTTACGGCTTTAGGGTTTCATGCGTCCCTATGTTCGATGCTACTTGGGGGGGGGGGGTGGAAGTTGCCATTCCAACCCAAAACCCTCAACCCTAAATCTGAACTTCTCAAAAACTTTGGAGCGGGGAGAAGGTCAAGGACTTCCGGGTTGGACCTAGGTGTTGGGGGCCGTCGTAAGGACAATACTACCTATACAGGACATAGGGCGTGTAAATCCTCAACCCGAACCTTAAACCCTCAACCCTTTGGGCAGGGCCTGCCAGGGGCTCGCCCAAGCGCAGAGCTAGTACAAAGCTGACGAGGCCCTCGGCTCATTGCGTGTTTACGTTTAGCGTTTAAGGTACAGGCTTTTGGGTTCAGGGTTCGGGGTTTAGGGTTCGGGGTTTAGGGTTCAGAGTTTGGGGTTTAGGCTTGAGGGTCTGCGGTTTAGGTTGATGTTTAGGGTTCAGGGTCTGGGGTAAACTGGGTTGCTGTTAAGGAACTTAGACTAATTTATTGGAATTCCGCATCCTAGCATTCTAGCAACTTAGCTTAAGTTCCTTAACACCTACCCTTATTCAGGGAATATACGGCTTACATGGGAAAACATATGGTAATGCACTGAGAACCTAGTTGAAACCAATTCAAGATTTAGCTACAAAGCTAGAACCAGTTGAGGATCCAATCAAGATTGATTGATGAAATCCAATTAGAATCAATTTCCAAGATGTAAGCTCCACTTAAAAAGTCTTAAAATGGAAAGGAAACTTACTAAAATTCAGCTAAAAATCTCATTGAACGCAACTCAAAGAAACTGAACACTTCATTGAAACCAATTAAAGCAAGTCCAAAACCGAATTTCAAACCAAGTACCATCTCTATAATTTGAACCAAAGAAACTGAACACTTCATTGAAACCAATTAAAGCAAGTCCAAAACCGAATTTCAAACCAAGTACCATCTCTATAATTTGAACCAAGGCAAATTCAATTCAAGCCAATTGAAAACCAATTAGAATTCACAACAATCAAATCTAGGCTTCCTGCTCAAGATTCAGCAGGCGGAAGGAAGTGCTGCTGTTCTGACCCCCATAACAATTCCTCTACGAGAATCCAGGTCTTTGAGAGGTTACCCTGTTCGAACATTGACGGCTCGGTTGTTTTCGTGCTTCTGAATAAGCGGTTTGTGTGGAGTTGGGGTCTCTTACCTTCTGGTTTTCGGCGTCTCTGACTTCTGGCCTTTTGGGCCAAGGCTCTAATGCTAGAGGTCTGAGATTTCAAAAATACACACTCAACACTAAGACCCTACTAAACCTGTAAGGTCTGAGGCTCAAGGCCTTCAAGTTTGAAAAGTATCGTGGTCTAGGAGATCTAATAATCTCAAAATCATCTGCAAGCTGCTTCTGTTGTGCTTTTTGCTTGCTAGAGCAGACCCAACGTAGGCAAATGATTTAGCATTTCAAAGTTCGCCCCAGACTCTATGATGCTAAGAACGCTTGAGTGGATGCTTGAGGCGGAACACCCAACCCAGCCCTCCAACTGGCAATGTTCGGGAACAGTCATCCTGACATCTGGGAAGCTTCGACCAGAGGAGGTCGGCAGTACTGCCGACACAAATCCATAATGCTTGCTCTCAGTTCGCTGGACATTTCAGTGTCCTTGTGACAAAATCCACGACCGAGTGTAGCAGGAGGGAGTTGCAGGCTAAGTCGATATCTATCTGTCCCTCACAATGTGCCACTCCGCTCATCGTCGGCCAAAGCTAGCTACTTGTTAGCCAAACAACACCAACTACCCTAATGCAGGGGCCCAAGTAGTCATCAGTAGCATTTTGAGGCTTGTTGGAGGTACTCTATACCGTAACCCTAAACCCATAACATTGATAGCTCTTTAGGTACCCCAACACTACCTCAACAAGATTCGATACCTACGCAAAGTGAGGAAGAGCATGCAGAGGCGGTCAGCAATAATTCCCAACCCTCTGATGAAAATGAACTAACATGTTCACTTTCAAATCCTGCAGCCCTCAGCCGAAACCTCTAATCACCTAAACCTTTCACCCAAGACCACAGACCTTTGACCCCCGAAGCAGAAAGCCTTTACGCTAAGCCTGTCAATCCTATACCCTTCACCCTTCACCCTTTATTTGAGGCATCCTACACCAGGATTTACATAAGGAACTTGGGACCAGAATATAGGTACTTACCCCAATAAACCCTTGTGTGCTCCAAGTTACCAGTTGATTCTCCGGTCTCTTTTCCATGTGATTATGCATTCTTAGACCAGCATCCCTACACTCTATATATTCTTGTATAAACCCTAGATAACGCATATGGGGGTTTCCCAAATCAGGGATCTCTTTTTGGGGGTATCCATAATAAGGACCATAGTATTTGGGGGTCTATATTGGGATTCCCCTATTTTGGGAAACTACCATATATCCCCTACAGAACACCGTTGCATTTTCTCGGCTTCTACAGCACACCCTAAACCGGAAGCCGCGCACCTTCAAGGCTTCTTGAAGGATGACCCCAGTCTGCGGCACCTTTTCTTGGGGAGGGTTGTTTAGGGGATATAGGATTTTAATAGCGGTTATATGAGGTATCAGGGTTCATTGAGACCACACATAGGTTAGGGTTTGGGGTTTAGAGATTTAGGTTTTACAGAATTCAGAGCATACAAGGTTTAGGGTCTAAAGCGTGTAGAATTTTCGGGAGCTTTACAAAGAGAGCTGGTCTAAAGCCGTCAGTAGTGCCTCAACCAGCTCTACACTCAGAATTCTATAGGGATCATCTTCAGAAGCTACATCTTGCCTGTCCGTAGCCCCTTTAACCCTAAACCCTAAATGCTTCACCCTCAACCCTAAAACCTAAACCCTAAACCCTAAACCAGTAGATGCTTATCCAGCTCAATGGGTTGCCAATGTAGGCTCTGTGTGCACAAGAACCTCTGGTATCCATAAAAGAGGGGTCTCTTTGTGGGGGCGATAAGGGTTATACAACAGTATATGAGCTATAATCTAAGCTCCTCGTACCCCCCTTAATGACACCTACAGTAGTCCCCTATATAACCCTCTACAGAACCTCCCTTTGAGGAGTTCAGACTATAGCTCATATAGGGATTTATGTAGGAGTCAGAGTTGCTGGTAAGCTTGGGGGTCCTTTTGTTGGGGGCTCTCTAAACTACGCACTATAGCATAATGATATAATATTGGTATTTGTTCCGTAAACCCTAAACCCTAAGGAATATGGAACCATATAGCATCTTGGGAGTCAAGATTGGGGCAAACTGCCTATAAAACCTACCAGATGGAAGGTCGTCACAATTATGGTCCCTTTTGTTCCCGCTGTTACACAGCCCCAGTATATGGAGTACACCCAAAACTAGGTTCCCCGGTAACCCCTTACCCTTTTCCTACTATTCAGCTTTCATAAGGCGACCCCCAAATCACAAGGGAAAAAGGGTACTACTGGGGTACCTAGAAAAGCTAGAAACCTGGAACCCTACACTGCTTCTGGTCCATTGCTTTCCGCTTGGGAAACTGCACGTTTGCTTGGGGAATCTCTTTCCCTGAGTCTCCGGGATCCAGCCCCAAGGTATGTAGCGTTTGTGGAGTTGAGTGTAGTATACCCATAGGTTGGATACTAGCCCCCAGAGTAACAGTTGGAGAATGCCCAATCACACCATGTAAGGCCTTTCATGATACTCCAATTTATAGGCGTTGGGGCTTAGGAATTCCTGGATTCTTGTCTGCGGCTCGCATGAGCTTCAGCTAAGAACAAATTGCTCTTGCCGGAATCCTTGAGTGTTTCGTCATAGCCGTATGTGGCTCTTTTGATGGTTGTGATACTTCGCATAGAAACAGGCTGCTGAGAGAGAGAGAGACAGAGAGAGACAGAGAGAGACAGAGAGAGAGAGAGAGAGAGCGACTGTGTGTGTGTGTGGACCACCTGTTTGCAAAGGTTACATGCGCAGGGGGACATTCCACCTACTACCAGGGAATGGCCAACGAAGAGTCTGGTAGTATGGTGCTGTAAACGTA
>CAJNIZ010013558.1:140197-159913 GCA_905231905.1 Symbiodinium pilosum
GGTAGGCTCCGGGCCCTGTTTCAGAAGAACAGTTTATCCTCCCCTGGACACATTTCCTGAGCTCTCCAGCTTCAAACCAGTCAAGAGAGCCCAAAGCCAGCAGTTCACTCCGCCAGCATGTCCTCATGGTGGCAATCCGGTGATTCAACGGGGGCAGAATGAGACAGTCTCTTATACGCCAATGCTGCAAGCAGCGGTGGTTGTTATGTCAAGCCAGCACTACGGGGCTGCGGCAGCTGTGTAAGACCTGTTGCACAAGTGTAAGTGTGTGTGTGTGTGCGCGTGTGTGTGTGTGTGTGTCTGTGTGCGCGCGGGTGTGTGTGTGTGTGTGTGCGCGCGTGTGTGTGTGTGTGTGTGTGTGTGTGGTGTGTGTGTGTGTGCGCGGGTGCGTGTTCGTGTGTGTGTGTGTGTGTGTGTGTGTGTGAGAGTGTGTGTGTGTGTGTGTGTCAGTATCGCTGCACCAAGCAGCAGTCAATTCAAGCAGCACAGAAGCAGCTAGATGTATGCCAAACAGATGAAACATGTATATAGGGGTTTCCCACATTTAGGGGTACCTTTTTGGGGCCCCCATAATAGGGACTATAGTATATTCGGGTCTGTATTGGGTACCCCTATTTTTGGGGAACTGCCATATATTTTGGTACTTTATGTGTGAGGACTGCCTGAAGACTGCTTGATGCTAACAACCGCCCCAGGTGCAATGGCACCTAGCGTGCCCTAAACCCAAAACCCTAAAACCTAAACCCTAACCCACAACCTTCAAGCATGGATTCCCCTACTAGTCCTGCTATACTACACCCTCCAAGCTTGCCACTTAGTTCGGGTTGTTTAGGGGAAGGAGCGGTTGTAGGGGAAAGCATCAAAAGCATCAACGATGACAAGCGAGAGCTGCGCACCATCTGCAGCAACAGGGCCAGAACACTAAGCTGTAAGACACAAAAGCCGAAAACCCGAAGCCTTGAACCTTAAACCCTAAACCCCACAAATTACGTCACAAATTAAACGTGCCAAGCCCTTAATGCCGTGGGTGCGTGAATCAAATTTTCCCTGAACAAGCTGTAGAAGCTGGCTATCGTTTAGAACGGTTGAGATGGGGAGGGGGGGGGGCAGGCCGTTTAGGGTTTTGGATTTAGGGTTTAGGGGTTTAGGGTGCACGGTTTTGGGGGTAGGGGCATTAGAGGTATCCAGATCTTGGTGCTTAGCGGGTTTGTAGCACAATAGTGGGTGGATGTCCATTGGTTTAGGCCCTAACCCAGTGATAATCGGAACATGTAGGGAACCCTGACACAACTACCATCACCCTCTAAGTGTTGCGGGCTGAAGATAAGTTTTCCACATCTGGTTCCTTTTTGGGCGAATGTTCAAATTTCGCACTCATATACCTCCTTGGGCTTTAGCATAACAAAGGTTAGGTGAATCACTGCTTTCGACTTAGACTCCCATGGGCTTGGGGTTTAGGGTTCAGTTTGCATGCCCCTGATTGATAAAGCTTTGTGCCACTGGACTGCAATATTTGGATCCTTGACATTCTTACCCTCCATTGAGAAGGGGTATGTCACTTGGAGGCAAATCGGTACCTACAACGTACTTCTAAAAGTGCATGCATCCCAGCTATAAGCCCCCTGATCCACCTAATATGGTTATAGCTGGCTTCTGATGACACTTATAGCTGGGTTATCTACTCGGAATGCTCATCATCAGGGCCAGCGGGAGGCCCCTAAACCCTAAACCCGATGGGGATGATCATGAAGGCTGAGGAGCCAGCCCAATCTAAACTTTTGCTGCGACTCTGCCTGACCTGAAATCGCAGGGTGAGGGCTGAGGGTTTAAGGTCTAAGGCTTTAGGATTTGTAGGCTACAAGGCATAGGTTTATAAGCTACCGGGTTTAGGCAAATGCGTTGGCCAAATGTGACTTTGCAGTTGAGGGTGGGGATTGCGCAAAGCTTCGCTAAAGAGGAGTACATGTGCTTGAGCACCCTCAGCCCCCGACCCCTAGACCCCCCAACCCTTATGGGGGTTGAGGCATTCGTGGGTTTACGGGTGAGTGGCTTAGGGGTTTAGGGGCTGGGGGTTTGGGGGCTGGGGGTTTACGGCTCGGGGTTTCGGGATTGGGGGTTCAGGGACTGGGTGCATAAGCATGTGCTCCACGCAGAACTCAGCAAAGTGCAAGTCTCTCAGCCAAAGTGCCAGGTCTTTTGCAGAGCCACACTTCTTGCTGAGGCCCTGCGCATCCAGATTCCCGAGCAGGTCTGCAGTCTGAGGTCTCATTGCCTTGGGCGCTGTTCCAAGGCCAGATAATCTGCGCTGGGTCCCATGCCACAACTATCTGTGAGCCATTTGCGCCAGGAACTGCTTGGGAGGGAGCTTTCATCAGGAGTCTTTCCTGGCTTGGGTGGGTTAGGCTCGGCATCCTTGCAAAAGAATGTAAACGCTCCAGGCAAGTGAACGCAGCATAAAAAGCTAACCCGGAGCCGTGAGGGCTTCCTTCAACCGGGGGCCGTACATGAGCTGTTGTCTCAGCGGCTTAGGGGACTACTATAGGGGTTATTAAGGGGGATACTAAGTGTTCAGAGTATGGCTCATATAGGTTGCCACAGTGACTGTCAAGCCCGTAACCTAAACCCACTGTAAAAACTCCATATTAAAACCTTGCCTACAGTTCCTCTGTGGGTGACAAGCTCTACTACCATGGGGTTTCCAAACAAATCTGGATGCCTTGTTAGGGTCCCCATAATAGGCGTACTATAACTAGTACATTGGGGTATATAGTAGGACCTCGATTTATGCAAATATCCACATTTGCACTTAGTGCTCTAAAAGCGGATCTACAAACGCCGGATGCGCGCAGGGGTGGTTCTGCTGTGTTTTATCAGAACACCCCGGATGTTGCTCTAAACGCCTGACCACTCCCCTAGATCGACTATCCCCCCCGTTCTCCCTTACTTGGCTTACTTTAAAACAGGAACTCCAGTAGGGACGGTATGGAGGGGTGGTACGAGAACCCATGATAAACCGTGTCCATGCCCCCTAAATCCTAAACCATGTTCATACAACCCTAAACCCTAAACCCTAGGGGTCCTCAGCATTCTCCCCAGTGGAGCTGGAAGTTGGTAATTTTCGCGGGCTTTAGGATTAAGGTTCTGTCATGCATGCTTGTTGAGGGATGACGTTGGGACTATAGGAAGATACAGGGTTGCGGGTTTGTAGGACGTTTAGGTTTGGGGTGTAGGGTTCTTCATCAGGGTCAAGGGCCTATACCACTATGCTCAGTTGTTGTCCCTGACAGGCGGCAGTTGCAAGGGATATGATCTGCACAGCCCACTAGGTCCAGCTGAAGTCAGCGTAACCAGTTTACATGCAAGTCGCCTAATCTGGGGCTTTCAGGGAGACCAAACCAAAACCCTAAACCCTAAACCCTAAACCTAGAGGCCTGATAAACGACCTCGTCATGATGCAGTTCAGTTCCTGTGAGATGATTGAAGTTCAGCATCCGGAGGAACCGCCGGCAATCTTGTCTAGGGACCCAAGGCATCATGCAGAAGTTTAGGGTTTAGGGTTTAGGGTCTAGGGTTTAGGGTCTAGGGACCCAAGGCATCATGCAGAATACAAGGCCTCTTTATCTTTTTTAGAAGCTGCCAAATGTATGTAACCCTCCGAAAAACAGGACGTGTAATGTCGACCTCATATCAGGAACACCTCGTGCAATTGGAGAACCCAAGTTCCAGGTAAGTAATTAGAGCCGGCCCCTTTGCTTGCACAATTGAACATGAATATTGGAAACACAATCTCGCTTAAGCGCTTAAACCCCATGTAAACGCTCTGAGGGTGGCCTTTTGGTACTGCGGTAGCGGGAGCTGATGAAAGGACTTGGACATTCCGTATTACGGAGGCTCGGACCTACATCCTCGTGGGGGCGGGAGAGGGGGTGTCTTAACATGATGGGAAAATTGTTCTGGAGGTTGACGGGAAGTTGCTAAGGTCAGAAAGACACAGGTGATAGCGTCAAACACCAGAATTACCAACCCCAAAACTGCCAACCCCTAATCCTCAAATGCAACCCTAATCCAAGGTGCTTTAGGCAACATGTCACAGAGCTTCTACACGGCAGATACTCCCGCAAAATCCGTTGTTGCAGCTGACACCCTTTGTCTTACACAGAGTCAACTCTATCAGAGCCCGACGAGGGCATCTGCATCCCTAAGCAAGCTAGGTGCGTCATAAGCTGAGTGCGCCATATGTCATTCAGCTCATTCATATGAGAGTGTAGGGTTCAGGGTGTAGGGGTTTAGGCTTTAGGGGTGCGGCCAGGCATTCCTTGATCTGTCTGACAGTAGCACCCCCTATTCTGACGCGGACAAACGCCTGCAAATACCAAAGTTTTGGTCCCTCCAAAAAAAAGTCGCACTTTGGTAGTGGGTTGGTAGTCTCAGCATCAAGGTACCCCGTCTACTCTTTTTCCCGAAAGAATGCAGTCGTCTTGTTTGTTACTGCCAAAAAGAAACTTAGGAATTTGGGCATCCCCCACTCTATTTAGGGGTTTAGGGTTTACCCAGACCCCAACAGGATCTAAAAATTAGATCCCCTAGAACCATAGGGGAAATTATATAAGGGTTATATAGGAGTTATAATGGGTCTATGTAGGGGATCTAATTTTTAGATCCTCCCAGGGGTGCTGAAGCCAGAATCTTCTGGGGTCCCTGCAAGAATAGCGCAGGCCTGGATATGTCAGAGAAGCGGCTGCAAAGAGGAGGGGTTACCAACAGCACTTCGCACTAGGCTTTTGACTTTCACTGTTGATTCTCCATCTTCATATTCTGCACACGGCGGTACGATAATCCGCAGGTTCAGGATACTGGGGGTCATGTAGGGCTTTCAGTGTCAACTGTACTTTTGAGACAAGGGTCATGCAGGGTGTTCATCATCAATTCCGCCTTTGAGACACGCTAAAAGGGAGACGTTGTCAAGCATTCAAGATGAATTCCCAGGTGCCTGAGCTGTGAAGTGATAACTGTCTCCAGTATGAGAGTGGTCTAGAGATGTAACTTCTTCTTTTTGCTACTAATACTGCTACTACAGCCATCACTCCAGATTTTCCTGTTTGTCTTGAGTACGATGCCCATGCCTAGGCCCCGAAAGCCAATGCTGCAGAGCAGCGCAGTTCTGCAGCACAAGAACAGACAGCAACGCCGCTTTGGACGCCTGATATTGCGCGAGAGGAATAAATTCACGGTTAGGGATTTAGGATTCAGGGGAGGGAAAGGTGAACAGGAGTTATCGGGGGGGGTTCTGACAAACTAGGGCCCTGCGGACTCCAATATGGGTTGCCCTAAAGATTATTTGCCCCTTTTGGTCAGAGATTATATTGCGTCACTAGATATATCTATGGGTACAAAAGCGGGGCCCTAATGTTCGGAAGTACCCATATGAATATAACAAGACAAAAGTCGGTACAGAGCCGGAATGCAATCTGGTAGCACTGCCACTCAGGTTTCTATTGCTTGCATGTCGAGCAAAACTCTATACCCCGAAGCTTAAACCTCTAAAGCACTTAAATCCCCAACTAAAACACCTAAACCCCAAAACCCTAAACTGAACAAACACTGAACTTGAAACCTCTAAGCCCTAAAATCTACATAGCCTTCCTGTGGAATGCAGTGCATCTTTCCAGCCCCATCTTCGAGCCATCTTATGGCCTACCCAAAGGGTCCAAGGTTTGGGGTTCAGGGCTTGTGGACTGGGAAAGAAATGCAAGCTACACTTTTGTCCAGGGTTTGGGGGGTAGGGTTTCCAAAGGGTCCAAGTACCGAACGGTAGGCCACATGGGCCCGAAGCTCCATATATAAGAGGCCCTGGGTTTGGAATCTGGACAAGATGTGTGTGTGTATATATATATATGTATATGCATGCTAAACCTAGTATTTGGGTACTTGGAGCCTCAGGGATCCAGTGACACATTAGAAAAACAAATCAAGCATCGTGTTCACATCGTTAGATGCCCGAGGTCAAAGCTTCCGGCAGGCTTGCAACCCTAAGCCCTACTGAGCTATTGTCTAACCTCCTAGTATCCCCCTTAATAAGCCCTACAATGGTCCCCCATATAATCCCCTAAATGAACACCGTTTAGACTATGGCTCACTTGGAGGGTCAGGGGACTTGGCAAGTAGGTTAATCGGGTTAGGTGAGGTTACTCTTCGGGTTCTAGGGGTCACAAGTACATTTAGTAAGCCCCCTACCAGCCTATACCAGAACGATACAAGGAATTTGGGACTGCAATATTTGAACTTTTTCAGGCCCCTGGAGCATAAACACCCAGATCAGGGTTGCTGTTAAGGAACTTTGATTAAGATACTGCAATCAGGACAGCCAATTATTTACGACGTACCCATATTGTGGTAACTTATCTTAAGTTCCTTAATGCAACCCTAGACCCTAAACCCCTAAACCCTCAACCCCTAACCACTAACCTTGGGGTGAAAACTTTAACTCTGGCTACTTGGGAGGTCTCCAACTGTCTCGCAAAAAGAAGCAGGCATAAGTTGCCTTCACGGGTGACGCAAAGGGTCAGTCCATGTAGGTAAATACAGGGTTTGGTATATGTATATATATATATACACATGCACATCTATTTTTGGGCCCAAAGGGGTTCCCACATGACTACTCTGAGGCGCAGGTATATACTAGATGGCTACATCATGACATTAACCACCCCCCCAACAAAAAAAAAGAAAAGAAATCCGCTACCACATGGCTACAGGGACCCTTTGGGAAAATTCTAAATAAGGCCGCTGCTGTCTGCACACCAACGCTGCCGCTCTTCACGGACATCCTGTGCCCAAACAAGAGGGCCTAAACGCCAAGCCCTAAAACTCTAAACACCAAAGACACCTCACTATAGGTCCATCGAGTTTCTTCTCAAAATAAGGGGCCTTCACGGAACCTAAGCATGTATAGGAATTATGAGAAGATTATTATGGGGGTCATTTTCAAAGATCATGTAGGGAATATTTTGAACATATCCATATAGGTTGTGTCAGAATCATCGCCTCTAAAGTGGGGTTACGTGTCAGGGACGTGTGTGTAGTTGGACTGGTCTACAGAAACCCTGATTTTGGCATACACACACAGACAGAAACACATGGCTCCACATGGGGTCTGCAAATAATGGCCTGGCTCATCCTACCCCTAGCTTGGAGGTCCATGGATACTTACAAGCTACTTATTACCTTAACTGCAACCAGCTAGAAATCATACTCGCGGACTTAGCCGCGTGCTTCTACGGACTCTTTTGCAATTCCCGGAACCTTCAAGTGAATCCCACGACCCCATGAAGGGGCGGCTTGTTTTGGACATCCTAGGGAAAACTCATTGAACGCGGAAGACGCGGAAGGTGCCTACACATCAGGTGCTTGAAGACAGCTAAGACGTAGGGTCTTCGGCCAGTGCATTACAAACCTGCGTCCAACTTGCGATGCAGAAACACCCTAAACGCAACAAAGAAGAGGGACATTAGGCGAAGCCACGAATAATGTGGGCCCCAAGAAGTAAAGACCCAACAGCATGCTATAATCCTTGTTGCAACAAAAGGGTTCCCTAAACTTTGGAATACCGCATATGGGCATTATGTGGTTTCAAGTCTTCTCGCATGATGCAGAGAGACATGGGCATGGATAGCTGAGGATCGAGGAGAGTCACCAGCCTGCAGCGGTCCCCTGATTTCATCAAATAAGAAAAAAGGCAGGAGGAGGAGGGCCCGACCAACAACCGAACGACCCTGAAACAGGAATTCCGGCATTAGGGTTTAGGGTTCAGGGTTTAGGGGGTTTAAGGAGTTTAGGGCGTTAGGGTTTCAGAAACTGTGAAAGGCAACTCCAACGGCAGGCCAGACCATCAGAAAAACTACCCCTCTGATGCTATATGAGTAGCCTTTTGTTGGTGGTTGAACCTAATAAGATTTTCCTCCTTGTATTAAATACGATACCCAAAGGAGGATATAATCTTACTCTATATTGGGTACCATCATACACCCAGTAAAATACTACTCATATGAGATACCTCTGCATCTACGTGCCTAAACATGAGCGCCTACTGGGAATATGATAAGTATATTCGTAGGATTCAACATCTGGTCCTTGAAATTGGAAATATTTACACTCACTTGCCAGTTCCTGAGGAACCCTATGTAGACTCACAAAAATCCAAAAAAAACCTTCTTGCGTATAACGGCCCCAACGTTAATGGCCTATACCGCGAGCTTATTTGGTAGTCTCCAAAGATAAAGGACACCCAAAAAACACAAAAATACTCAAACCCTTCGGCTGGGGCCCGCCCAAATGGAACCCTAATTTTGGGGATGTGAAAACCCTAAACCCTAAACCATATTTCCAGCCTTGGGCCCTCTACACTGACAACTAAACTAAAGGGACTTTACTGGGAACCCCAAACAGGGAATCCCAAGAATATAGTAGGAATATAATGGAATGTAGGGACTCTGGAAAGTATATTCCTATCATATTCCTACTATATTCTTGGGGTTCCCTGTTTGGGGTTCCGAATAAAGTCCCTTTACAAACCAACTGTTTGCCTTGAGCGCGGGATGACCAGGATTTCGCCGCTTGCACTAAGAGCACGGCAGCCGGACAAGGAAAAAGACAGGCAGAAAGCTGGGTTTAGGGCTTAAGGGAGGCAGACATGAGATCCTCCAGGGAGCTCACCACTCTTCATTTTCGGGTTTAAGGTTTGGAGCTAAACACAATGCCTTCAGATCCCAACCCTACTAAAAAATCTGTCCCCCCAATGTGGTAGATGTATACATCTAAGACGGCCTCTTGTTGGGGAATACTGAAGTTTTGAGTTGGGGGAGGGTGTTCAATAAATATCAGTACAAAGGGATACATTTCAGAACTTCAAGAAAGGCCTCTAAACCCTAAACCCTTAACCCCAAACACCGTCTGGGGCAGGGTCGGATAAGGTCGCCAGAAATTGACTTGAAGATCTACTGTAGAAGCCTAAATAATTACCAATATCAGGGTCCTAGAGTAACTATAGTAGAGTTGGTTTGGGGGGATGGTTAAACTTGGTATGAAGGTTTCAACCCTAAACCCTGTTTTTTTGTAGGCCTCTGCCTTGGGACGCTCTTGAAGTTAGCTTCAGGTTTGTGCCACGCGCCTTGGTGTGGGTACCCTGTGTTGCGATCGCTGATGTGCAGATGTGGGACTACTTCAAAGTCCTGAACCGCTTCTTCTTTTGAATAGTGGCACTAGTAGTGGTGGTGGTAGCAGTAGTACTACTTGTACTACTACTGAGAAATACGTTGGGTGAGTTTATTGCGAAACACCAGTCTTATTGGATATTACCTGGTTACAGTTTGAGTTTTCCCTCCTTGAAAGCACGTGGGTGCTGCGTCTTGTGCTTTGCCTGCTCCATATGAAGTTCAGCGACTTGAAGCTAGCCGGAGCCAAAGAACGCGAGCAATGTGCGGGCTTCAGAATTGAGGGGTACCTTTTTTGAGGATTTTTGTAACAGGCGCTGTATCAAAATGGGGGTTCTACAGCGGGACCATCTTTCTTGGAAACTAACACGTAGAGCGGCGATGACCTGTTGCAGTATTCAGGGCTAGGAGGCTGTAGCATCCCAAACAATGCAAGGGTCCGGAAGACAGTGCCGTTTCAGAACTATTCAAAGCCCCGTAAACATTGTGGGGGATGAACATTGGAGTAAAGTCTCCTTTCCATGTTTTGTCATTTCTTTTGACCAGGCACACCAGACCCCTTCTCTTATGCATTGTGACTGGAACAAAAAGGATCTCTTTTCGCTTAATAGGGGGACCCCAGTATAGACCCCCAAATATGATAACCCTACCCCTAATTTTAGGAAGCCCTCCCATATAGGTGATTATTAGATCCTTCCACTGGATCGTACTTTGAGGCACCCTGGGGTTGTTGATGGGTCAGGGTAACTACTTACGAAGGTTCGATAGGATCAGAATCCGCTTACATGTGTGTTGTCCACGTCCAGGGTCACGCGATGTAGGGTTTAGGGCTTTAGGCTCCTCTAAGTACACCCCCTGCATAGTGAGATGCATAAGGTGCACACTCGTATGCATGAACTTAGATTGAATTTGCTACTTGCAGCCCCTTGGGACTTAGCGACTACTTACTGCTTGGGCTCTGTTACTACTTCTAGCTCTTCGGAACGACCTTATGACGGTTACCCGAATTATAAGTCGGGGCGTAACACAGTTTTAAATGGTTAAGTCCCATGAACCCAAGCATGTGCTTCCACCTCAGATCGAACGGATTAAAACAACCACCAACAACATTTTGAAGTCTATCTGAGGTACCGAGGTACCCTGTGTCGCAATTAGAACAGGAATCTAGGACCACATAATTTGTAATTATTGCTTTTAATCCTCTATTAGCACCGAAATCCAGATCATGTTCCATGTCCTTTTCTATCTCATTCTCGAATACTACGCCCTAAGCCCTAAATCCTGTTTAGGCTTCTACACTGGCATTCTAACAACCCAGAA
Organism: Symbiodinium pilosum; assembly: GCA_905231905.1. NCBI lineage: Eukaryota > Dinophyceae > Suessiales > Symbiodiniaceae > Symbiodinium > Symbiodinium pilosum. Next base: position 150,727 of record CAJNIZ010013558.1, read on the forward strand.
AAAACTATGTACATCCCTACATTTAGATCTCTCCACAGGATCCTATCCCAGGACTAGCAGTGTACTCTGCCCCTTTACAGGTCAACATCCAAACGCCCAAATAATGGATCATATCTACCCCTACTAAGGGTTAGCCCTTCAGGTACCGATTATCGGAGTATAAGGGAATCCAAAAGGGTCAAGGGTCTAAGGTCCAAGCTAAGTCCCAAGGAGATAATTTTCATTCTCCCAAGATTATCCCAATATAACCTTAGGCCAATGGGTGCCCAAAACTCTGGCAACCCTAAACCCTAAACCCTAAATCCCTAAACCCTGAATCTCATGGAGTTTTCCTTTGTACGCTTAGGGTTTTGTACCTGTGGGCTTGGATCCCTAAGCCAAGGAATATGGACCTTAACTCGGGTATTTGGGACCCCAAACTTTAGGTACCAGGCCCCAGCCTGAAATTTGAAGTGTTTAAGAATGTGGGTCCAGAGTATCTATAGGGGACCCTGTCTGGGACAAAAATCCATACCATTTAGGTACAGGGATTTGAGCGTAGCAATAACCTAACGCCCCGGGTTCACCGTATCTGGCCTTTTCCCTGAAGGTTCCCCTCACTGAACCTTAATCAAACCTGGATGCGTCTAATTTCGGGGACGATAAGGGGGTTTCCCAAATTAGGTGTACCTTTTTGGGGGTCCCCATTTTAAGGATTATAGTATTTTGGGGTCTATATTGGGGTCCCCCTATTTAGGGAAACTACCATATAGAGCGGGGTGGCTAGGTCACCGATAAGTGTTGCAGTGCACATCTCAGCCCTCAAGCCAAGAGCACCTGTTTTGAAGTTTGGGGTTTAGGGCTTAAGGGTTTGGGGGTTTAGGTTTTAGGGGAGTTTAGGCTTTCAGGGGCTTAGAGTTTAGGATGAGATGCCCCAAGCTCTACACCCGAAACCGTAAATCCTAAAACACGATGAACCAACAGTGCCCCACTGTGGCTCACATTCCCTTTCCTTGGCCTGAACAAGTCAAAGGACTCAAGTCCTACATCCCTACTTGGAGGTTCATGGGACTGAATATCCAATATGGTTTGGAGTCTAGGGATTTAGGGATGGACTTAACATCTACTATGGTTTAGGGTCTAGGGCTTAGGGTCGGAGGTTCATAAGTGGATTTTGGGCTTACCAACAATAATTAACTGCCCCTAGTGCCCAAGTAATAATCTCTTCAGAACCCGATGACAACAAATATTCCGCTTTATAGACTGGTACTGTATTGAGGAGGCTTATTGTTGTTAGGGGCTTGGGGAGGTTCATTTAAAAAATGGGAGCGCGTGACAAGAAGGGGGAGTACTTACCCCTACTTGGACGAGCAGCGGCCTAAGTATCCAAGATTCTGAGCGCGACCCTCCGCAAACTTGCGCAGACTAAGCCACAAACCCTAAACCCTATACCCTGCATCCTGAACCCTGAATCCTAAACCCTACAGTACACCCCGAACCCTAAACCTTGGACCCTAAACCCTGAATCATAAACCCTGAAACCATCTTTTTTCCGTGTTCCATTTCATGGAGGAGTCCTTGCACCTCTGCTGCAGCCTGCCCGAAGGCATGACCTAAGACAAGGAACCAGGAAGAGTTGCTATGTGTTGAGGTTTTTAGGGTTTGGGGATGTTGAGGGTTTAGGGTTTTTCATGGCTTGTTATAGGTTTAGGTCTAGGGGTTATAGGCTCCTCTAATCTACGACAGCTATGACGGAACTCCTAGCAACATAGGAGCTATAGTCTAAACTCCTAGTATCCCCCTAATGACCCCTATAGTAGTTCCCTATATAATCCCCTATATACCCCCCCTTTAAGGAGTTTAGACTGTAGCTCATAGGGCAAGGAAGCGCATCCCCAGAATCATCGGAACCCAAAGCGCAGACTAGTTCAGACATGCGCTAGACCCTAAACCCTAAACCCGAACTCTGCGGTGAAACCCAAAACTTCGAAACCCTGAAACCCTCTCAGTTTTATAGAATATACCCCATAACGCGAAGTTAGGATCGTTAGCGCACAGTCCATATTCCATGGTCAGTACAATCTAGGGTTTAGGGTTTAAGGCATATTCCATAGTTAGTATATTCTAGCCTCCGCAGGCTAAACCCTAAAATGTACATTTCACAGATAAGTACGTGGGTAGTTCCCATAATTAGGATCCCATTTTGGTACCCCCAAATGTTAGGTAAGATAATCTATAACCAAAAGGGGCAAATAATTCTGGGAACTACCTAAGTCGCTTTGGAATTCGTGGGAAAGAGGACGCTTCACAGTGCTGTGGACACAGAATTTCAAAGCCAAACCTAGTGCCTTTACAGCCAAAATGAGAAAGGTGAAGGGTTTATGGGTCTAGGGTTTAAGGATTTAAGGGTTAATGCCTAAATGAGGTCCAACCAAGGCCAATGAATCATTCTCCAAGCTAAACACTGAAGCAAAACCTCGTGCCCGACGGACTCGACTAGATCCCATTTCAGTATGTAAGGCGATTACTTGCAGAGTCAAGGGACTGAGTAAGTAAGTTCATCATGGGTATAACTGGGGGCAATGCATGCTTTGTAGGAACCATGTTCGGACCTGCGAGGACCCTAAACTATGAACCTTAAGCCCAAAACCTTGACCTTTAAACCCAAACACAATACCCTAAGCCTGGAATAATGCTAGACCTTGAGCCTTAAGCCTTAAACCCCAAACCCGAAACCCTAAATCCTAAACCCTAGATCCTAAACCCTAGATCCTAAACCCTAGATCCTAAACCTTAAGCCCCAAATCCTAAAACCTAAGCCCTAAGACCTAAACCTTAAACCGAAAATCGGAAACCTCAACCCCTTTACTGTAAACCTGGAACCCAAACAATAAGCCCTGAACACTGAACCCTAAAACTAGAACCCCAAACCCTAAACCGTAAAACTCCAAACCCTAAATCCTAAAACTCCAAACCCTAAACCTTAAAACTTCAAACCCTAAACCCTAAACCCTGAAACCCCAAAGCTTAAACCCTAAAACCCCGAACCCTAAACCCTAAAACCCCAAACCCTAAAACCTCAAACTTTCAACCCTAAAACTCCAAACCCTAAACCCTCTGTGGAAGTCTTGACCTCTAGGCTGCTTGCGGCTTCAGACGCTACAGGTGAGCTATAGTCTAAACTCCTAGTATTCCCTTAAAATCCCCAATGGAAAAAGAAATAGAAAATGAAATGGAAACTGGGATTATACAGGGATATGTGAGTTACAGTCTTAACTCCTAGTATCCCGCCCAATAACCTCTATAGTCCCCTTGAAAGCTCCCTATATAAGGCTCTTTAAGGAGTGTAGACTATAGCTCAAGTGGAGTTTGGGGGTGCCTTTTCCTCGGAGGACTGCTTACGTGGGCCTGAAGCTGCAAACGCTGAACGGGTTTAGGGTTTAGGGCTAAAACCCTCCACTCTTAACCTTGAATCCTACACTTGAAGCCCTGAACCCTGAACCCTAAACTCTACACCCCCCAAAAAAACCCAAGCCCCAATAGTCCCCTTAAGTAGATAGAATATGGGGTATATGGGGACCTTGTTTTAATATACCCAAAGCCATATTCTATTTACTTAAGGGGGACTATAAACTCTGAACGCTGCACATGTCATGGCCAGCCAATGCAAGGTCTTCTGCTTGACTTGCTGAAGACCCCCCCCCTTCCCCCCGTTATATTAAAACCACCCTATAACCCCAATATACTTGAAGGGTTTAGGGTTTCCATTTTCTGATCCATAATACCTATATAACCCCAGTAGATCCCCCTTATAACTCTATAGAATCCCTATGATACTAAATACTCCCCATTGTGGTACATCATAAACATATTGGGAGTAAGGCTAGTCCTCTGCTGGTCAGCAAGTGGGCTGAAGAGCCAGAAAGCTGGAGGAGTTAATGTTAGGGGGGGGGGTGGGGGGTTGTAATATTAGGCGGAGGGGACTACGGCTTGCAGGTAGGATGCGCTGGTGCTTCAGGGACAGTGGGGGACTCAAAACCAATCTCACCGTGCTAGGAACACTAACAGTACTTTTCAAAATTGATCTCAAGAACTGAATACTAGTACTGATAAAAACAACGTTTCATGATATTAGCAGCAAGACCAGTGGAGTGGAAACAAAAATGGAAAGTTCTGCAAGGCGCAGGGTTCAGGGCTTCGCAATGTTCACGCTTTAGGAGGAAGAGTGGGGGAGTGGGTCCCAGACTCAAAGGGCAAAAATGCCAACTGAAATCTAGAAGCCAGTGAGACTAATAAGTCTGCATGACTCTGAGTATCTAATACCTTTGGGCTTTTACCGTTCCAGTCTACTAAGTTCATGCAGGACTTCTAATAGAAATCGTAGTCAAAACATATCAACCCAAAAATGTCCAACAAACTCCAAGAAGAAACAAGAAACCAAACAGTAAATGCCCACCAAAATTGCTCTGCCCATACCAGCTCCACCGACTAATACAATGATCAACACGAATCTCCTCCCCGATTATTAAACTACCCTTATTAAATATTCCCAATATTTTCTAATATACCACAATGGGAGGGTTTAGTATTAGGGTGCTGTGGGGGTGTAATATGAGGGGAGGGGATCAAACATCGTAGTTCAGGGTACTTGCAAGTCCTCCATGCACGTACCCTCTCTTTAAAATGCTGAGGCGGAAGCGGAAGCTCTGTGCTGATGGGATATACTCGTCGAAGGGAACAACCTGCGAGAAGGTCCAATCCCTAAGACTCCGATAGAGTATGGCCTTGGGTATATGATAAAAATCTCTCTCCCCCAATAACCAGGGCTAAAAAAGTTTAAACTTGATTATAGCGACCCAAAAAGGAAGCCCAACAAGTTTAAAGTTCTTCTATTGGCTAAGTAAGAATAAGATCCCCACGTACCCCTTATACCCCAAATTCTATCTGTCTACTTAAGGGGGACTATAAGCTGAGTTCATGCAAGGGTTTACAGGTTCGGGACAGGCACCTCAGGGATAGGCGACAACTAGAAGGAGAGTATGACTCTTTTCCTTAAAGCCGAGACGGCGTGGAGATGTTTCAAGCAACCCCCGCATTGGCAGCACAGGAAAACCACTTTGGTCATGCTGCGGAAACTTTCCTAATAATGTTGATATGAGGGGGTTCCTGAAATTAGGGGTCCCTTCTTGGAGGTCCCCATAAGAAGGATTGCGTTCTGGGGTCTTTATTGGGGCCGCCCCATTTATGGAAACTAGCATATTTCGTCCCTTGAAGTACTACACCGCGAATGACGAGCCAAAGCTGTCCACATAAGCCAGCAGCATAGCTCCCCCCAAAAAATCAAACAAGGAAACCCTAAACCCTAAACCGGGCCCATCTCAAAAACCTGGGAACTGAGCTGCATGCTTTCTTGCGGGAATCTATTTGGTAGCTTCCCAAAGATGGAGGGATCTTAGAGACCGTGAAGACATTTTGGCATGATCAAGGAGATCGTTCCATATCTGCCCTGAACGCAGAGCCTGTGAAAAAAGGTGAACCCTTTCCTCGACCCTTGTTCAGCAGTGCTTTGCGCAGCCGTGTGTAAACATGCTCAGCCTCCCTCACGTGGACATGCACATCCAGGATGAAACTGCCCGAAGGCTTGACAATACCTCCAAGGTGAGCGTACAACAGCGTAAGGCACAACTGCTTGGCCCTGCCTGTCGGAAGCATAAAACTCAACGTCTGATTGCCTCCAGCGAAGTATTGCAGCGAAGTATTGCTGTTTGACCTGCCAGCCGCCGATCCCGTTCAGGATCAGCAGCGCTTCGGTTTTGCCGCGGTCAAGATTGAGCTCGACTCCAATGGAGCTTGTCTTGCCACGCGCACTGTTAAGCTTGTCCTCACTATTGGGCAGGCTGATGTAGCCCGTGCTGTTGCCATGTCAGCGGGTGATGTGTGTCGTCCTCAGGGTTTTTCATTTGAACGGCCAGGCATCCTTCCCACCTATGCAAGAGTTAGAATTCATGAGTGCGTCAACAGATTCATCCAACTTCGGAAGAAGAAGAAACGCAAAGCCCAAGCCCTAAACCCTAAACCCCTAAGCCCTAAACCTCTAAACCCTATCCCAGACCCCCGAAAGGATCCCCCCCTACCTTCCCCTATGGACTGAGTCTACAAGACCTGTAAACCAAATTGTCCCGAATGCTGGCTGCTCGGGACTAAGTGTTTCTAGCTTAAAAGAATATCCCAAACCGGGTTGATGATAAGGAGTTTTCACCAAGTGACCATATTAGGGTTTACAGTGAATAATTGGGCTTTTCTTGTTATGGTGCCTTGATTTAAGTTCCTTAACAGCGGCCCAAAACACTGCGCATCAGATGCTGGGGATCATGTATGACCATATAACTGTTGCCGGAAAGACCTGTGATAACCCTAAAACCTAAACTGAAACCCTACACCCTAAATTAAACCCTTAACCCCTACCGGATTCATATTCGAAGCCAAAGGCCTTAACATCATCCTTCCGCTTGGTGACGATGCGGGCCTTGACCTACCGCCAAGCGGGGTCCCTACAGGTTTGGGTTTTAGGGTTTAGGGCTTAGGTGGGTCCCAGTTATAATACGGCCCGTAATATTTAGGGTACTGAAAACGGATCACATTTGTGATCACCTACCATCTAACAATTTGCTAAACAAACCTCCTTTTGTTGTCCTTTAATTCAAGATGCAGCAGCACTGCGCAATGATAGAGACTCAAGTCGTGACGTATAAACTACATAACGGGATGTTTTCCCGTCAAAGATTGTGATGGATGGGATGCTAAACTATATCCATTCCTATGTCCGGCCCACGCTTGGCACACGCGAACAGATCCGAGATAGGAGGAAGTGATGACTTTGCAATGTCTCTTTGCCTATTAAGGTACGAGCTTTGGAAAACAGGATCCTCATCGTAGGGTCTGGGAGCAGAATTGGCAACGTTGACTGAAATCCTACGTTGCGTGTGCGGAGCTTCGAGTGATGAAAGAGGGTCGTGGAACAAATGCTAGATACTATCCATCCCACTGGCGTAGCAGCACGCGATGAAAGAAGGGCCTACCCGGAGGGTCAGGGAGACGTATTAAACATGTTATAACCCACGATAATCTCAGTTATCCCCATTATGATCCTAGTTATCAAGTCCCCTGCGCCCCGCGCGTAGGTCTTCTGGTTCAAGGTTTAGGGTTTAGGGTGCCGCAGCTTTCAAAGATGCCAAACGCGTTTCTTTTGTGCATCGCGCAGTTCTCACCAGTATAATGTAGGACCCAACAGAACTACCTGTGTATGATGGTTGTGTAGCGCATAGGGCATATTATTCCAATATTGCAGAATCAAATGGAGGATATCATGCAGACTGGGAAAACAGGGATTAAAGGGGCCTAAATAATTACCGGTATCCATTTGAAGTCTATTTGAGGTATCCTATACAATAATTATACACAGAACCTAGGCCCATGATATTGGTAATTGTTCACGCCCCTGCGTTAGGGTGCTAGAGATGGACACTTGGGCATTGACACGCATGCAGCCACGGATTTCGTTTGCCCAAAACAGGTCTGTACAAGCCTTTCGTATGACCCCTGGTTTTTATTCGTGGTCCCCCGTTTGGACACCAAACATATACTCTGATCAAATTCCTGAAGAATGCTGTGAACACTCAAAGAAAATCAGATGTCTTACAAAAACAGCCTACTTCATACGGGGGCGTTGTAAAATCATGGTCCCCTTTGGGGTCCCCATCGTAACACGGCCACTAGTATGCAGGGTATTCGTGCCTTCGCATCAGGGTAGATGCGTTCGACAGTCAGGCCAGAGTCTGCCTGCAGTGGGCTATCCAGCTTTGTTGTTTAGGGTTTAGGGTTTAGGGTTTAGGGATTGGGGGTTTAGGGTTTAGGGTTTAGGAGACCGCCCTAAGGGGGCAACTAGAGCCTGGTTGAAAGGGTTTAGTCAAAGGTTAGAAGTATGGGCCGCTAATATGGGCCCGCAGGCCTTTTAGGGGGATTCTAGGCGTCCTGAAGCGTCCATACAGGGTATATAGTAGGTATAGAAGGATCCAGGGTTGAGGGACCATACAGGGGCCCGTGGCTTCACCTAGGGTTTACACGGGCTCAGTAACTTCGGGCCCATTGAGGGGTTCCATAATTCGGTTCCATATACGTAGGCATGTTTAGACTTTAGGTTCTAGGAAGGTTCATGGGACTCAGTGACCACGTCCGGCTGGTTTATAAACTTGCTGGTCGAGGGGTAACCCTCATGGAGCCGTTTCGGGGTACAAGTATGGTCATAACTAGGATTAGAAGTCGCTACTCGGTCCCTTGAACTTCCCAGTGCAGGATTACATATTATGTGGTGCTATCAAAGGACATCACCTGAAAAAAGCGGGTTCCGAAGCGTCCAGTAAATCCTGGAATGGGAGAGAAGCTGCCATGTCTGAGACCCGGGACCAGGATTAGGGAGATGCAAATCTACCCTAGACTCTCAACCCTACATGGCACTTAGGACCCCTACTAAGGGTTAACCCTTAGGTACCCATAATTTCTTAATAGGAATATACGGGAATCCCAAAGGGTTAAGGGTCTAAGGTCCAAGCTGAGTCCTAAGGAAAACCCTAGACTAACCTGACCATTGTGCGTGGTCGCCACTGTAGACTGTAGAAGTCATGTGAGTCTCAAATGGCGATGGCTATGTCTAAGGATGGGGAGAGTAAAGGGATTATTGGGTCCTTCTCCGAGATCCTGAGAAACTCCTATGAAATTCGGGGGATGGGGGGGGGGGTAAGGATGGGTTTAAACTCGGTTTAAACCCTTTCATAGTCAGGGTTTCGTGTTCACCGGGGTCCGGTTCTGGGCTTCTTGCTACCCTAAACCCTAAGCTAATGCGCGACTGCCCCCAGTCCGAAACCCTTTATGCAGACATATAGCAGACATATAACAATGAAAACGCTACCCTCTCAACACCACTGCTCCACAACAACAATGGACGTCTGTCCACGCAAGGCCCTGTTAAAGGACCTAGGTCAACTCCGCATTGAAGAGCCCCAGCTAATAATGAACGGCTATTCCCAATTTGATATCCTGATACAATGGGTGGTGTCGTTCTTCTGGTGTTCGACATTCGGGGGAAGTGGTTCTCATTCGCACACACACACACACAAGGAACGTCTTTAGAAACCCTGAACCCTAAGCCCTA
>CAJNIZ010013558.1:167144-192110 GCA_905231905.1 Symbiodinium pilosum
CTAAACTCGAAGCCCTAAACCCTGAACCCACATATATCCCTTATATAGCCATTACATAACCCCTATATCCCTAGGATGTCCCCATATTAATCCCCACAAGCTACAAGGGTCCCTATTAGGGGTCCCTCCAAAAGTTGTTAGATAAACCCTGAACCCTACACCCTGAACCCTACACCGCGTATGTGATCACTTCTTGGAACCACGCCTGTCACTCTGACCCGCATCAACCCAAAAATCCCACACTCACAATTGCATTTTTGGTTGTTAGTCGGATTATAATATCCATACAATTATTTTGAGGCCCCTATAGAAGAACTCCAGTTGATGATCTACATAGGTGGGGTACTGCCCCCATCCATTTACAGCTTATGCTAGGAGTCATAATAAAGGCTCTATATACCTTAAACCCACTAACAGCTTTCATGGGGTCATATTAAAGACTCTATAATCGTATAGCTTGACTATTACCCAACTGTTACTGCATAGGGCGGTATCCAATACATGGGCCAATAGCCAAATTTACTATTCTAGTGGGGTTTAGGGTTTAGAGTTTAGGGTTTGTATCCACATCACCCCAGTTAGGTACCATGTATTGACTTTAGATTCAACGTTAGCATTACTTACTGCCTTAGAGCCCAGGGTTAGCGTAGAACTGCAAATGCCAAGTGCTCCTTTGACCAACTAAGCTTTGTAGAACACAGGAGAAGCCCCCAGATTTCAATGAAAGAAACATCCCCTCTAGAGTGTTAGGCTTGGGCGTTTTGGGCCTCATTTGAGGAATCCGTATAACAGGAACCCATAAAGCAGGGCCCATGAGGCGGTCCGGGGTTTAGGGGTTTAGGATCAAGGTCGCACTTCTCCGACATATGGACTCCTATCGTAACCCTAAATCCTAAGCCTTAAATCCTAAACTGACCCTAAAACACTAAGCCCTAAACCCTAAAGACCACAAACACACTAAAAACACTAAAAACCCTAAAACCCTAAGCCCTAAACCTTGCAGCCCAGGAGCAAATTGGGATGATATTCATCGAAAAACCCAGGCTTCTGGTCAGTGCTGTTTAGGATTTAGGGTTTGCGGATTATAGGGTTTCGGGATCGAGATTTAGGGGTTAGGATGATTTAGGGTTTCGGTTTAGGGTTTGGATTGAAATGGGGCTTGAGGGATGCATTAAGTCACTCTCTCTTACTGTAAAAGTTATCGTAAGAGGTGATAGGAATTGTCATAGGATGTCCCAAGAAAACATTGTATACCACAGATATTCAGGCTGTTACGCTACGACTATTCACCGCAAAGAAAACACAGGATAGGGCTCAGGGGCGAAGAGTCTGACAACATGAAGCCCTTGGCAGGCTCATGGGCAGTTATACATCATGTTATAGGTAGGGCAATGCATAGGCAACTTAAGTTCCATGAAAAACCCTAGTCCTCTCACTGTTACGAAAATCCTGCATGGCCTTGTTCTACCAGAGTACCAGAAGTCTCAACACAATCCAGGATTTTTTGGCATCAACGGTCGTAACTCTAACCCGATGCGAAATCAACCGTGGCCTTTCTCAAGTACAAAATGCCCCGAACCGTAGACCCTACTGCTTTTATGGTGAATAAAATAAGGTCCTAAATTGTATCAAGGACTAGGGGCGTACCTAACACAACCCCACGCATCACCCACGTCTAGCAGCAGTTCCGAATGTATTTTCCATTTGGTTTCTCTGATTTTCCATTTGGTTCTGCCTTCCAATAACAACTATATGGGGGCTATCCCAGCAAAACATTAGGAGTATACAAGAATGACGAGCTACCAAGCTTAAAGTGAGATGGCTTCAGTGGCAAGATTCCGCCAGGAGGAATGGCGTTTAAAGGATCACCTAGCCCAATTTATTGGCGCTACAAGAGGTGAACCGATAACGAGTCATAGTAGGATTGTTCATCCTATACCCTAGACAAAGGAGCAAGGTTGCCTCCTGTGCTACCAAGATCATATAGATGCCTGCGCTTTGAGTCGACACGAAGGGGCTCTACTCTCTCCTTTTTGCGCAGGGTCCACGCTTCAAACCGCTGAAATCCCCAAGGGGCCTGTGTCAATCTTGCGCCACAGCGGCCATTCTGAATCAACCTTCCCACGAATAATCAAAAGCCCCTAGAGGACAAACTGTAATGGGAAGTACCTGTGGCTTTGGGCAGCCGGCCTACTCTATTGCTACAGGTGGTGCTTAGCTTTGGATATCCCAGTATACAGCCACCTGCTTATAGGGAATACCCTTCGCAGCATGTCCAGCTTTCCACCACGCCCAGTTCTGGACCTGGTAATGCACCAAAGGTCAAAGAGCCCAGAAGAACTGTCAGTGGTAGAATTGGCCAACGTTGACAGTTTGGACAATGCAAACTGTTCAATGTCATGGCTGAAAGGTCCAACGTGAGAACAAAGCGCGGCATTTTGCTGACTGCACCTGGCCGCAATCGTCTACAGGAACTCGGACATGGAGGTTCATGGAACGCCGTTACCATTTATGCCTTTAAGTGGGTGGGGCGACGTCCGTAAGGCTAGGTAGGGGAACAAAAACTTACTCGGTCCCATGAATCTCCAAGTTTGGCATTTACTTGGAGTTTCACAGGTAATTGCAAGTGAGAGTCGAATCTCTCTCTCTCTCTCTCTCGCTGTAGGCTCCACATACCACCTGCCCAGTTACATCCAATGCTACCCCAGCCCAGAAACATTAGGACCAGACTATTCCGATCGGCTTATGTAACTACAATCGACCCTAAACAATTGCTCCTTTTCAGTCCTGCTCGCAGGTTCATGGGATGTAGTAGCCAACCCTGGATGCGACTATAGCCTAAGCCCTAAACCTTATAGCCCCCCTAAACCGACCTGCAAATGAAGCAGGAAATCCAAATACCATGGAAGCCTTGTACTCCCCAATGCGCTCACCTTAAATCTTCCGGACTTCTAGCCTTGGAGTTAGGTTTAAGGCTTGGGGTTTAGGGCGAAGCCCTCAATCCTACAACCCTACATCCCAGACCCTAAGCCCTAAGTCCCTAAACCCTAAATTCCTCAATCCCTCGATCCCTAAACCCTTAAATCCCTAAGTCCCAAACCCTAAATCCCTCCAAACCCTTAATCCCTAAATCCCTAAATCCTTCGACCAAAAGCCCTAAACCTTGGTAACTTACACAGAGGGCGCCGGCCTTTGGCTCCTGGAGGACCTTCTTGACCAAATCCTGGCATGCAGGGGGTTAGAGGTTTCGGGGTTTGAGGGTTTCGGGATTTCGGGATTTGTGGGCTTTGGGGTTTTGGGGGTTAGGGATTTAGGGTTTAGGGCTTAGGGGTTTAGGGATTTAGTGTTAAGGGTCTGGGGCATAGAGCATACCATTTAGGGCTTTTAAATTTAAGGCTTCAACACTGGGGGCATCTCAAAATGGAGGGCCCAAGGGACCCTCGTGTAGGCGCCTGACAGTTGGGGGTATATGGGGGTTATGTAGGAATAATGACATGACATGAAAACTGGATTTCGATAAGTTGGGGGCAAGAGAAATACCAATATCATGTTGAGGTCTGTTTGAGGTACTCTATGCCACAACTATGCAAGGAATGTAGTACCATAACATTGTCACTTATTCAGCCCCTGTGGAGGCCCCTCAACCCTAAACCCCAACAGGTGTAAGAATGGCAGCGCCCAATCAAGGACTACATTAGGAAACCCGACACCCTAAGTCTCTTCACTTGGGACTTTATGAGATTGAGCTTCATCTTCCAACAGGGTTAAGGGTCAACGACTTTAAGTTTGTACCCCTAATGTTTGTAACCCTAGGTTCTGGGTCCCAAATACACTGTTCAGGGCCGTATTCCATGGCTTAGGGACCCAAGCCCCAGGGGTACAAACCCTAAGGGTAAAAAGGACAACTCTCTGATAAGGGTCTGGTGCGCATAAGCGTACTTACGGTAGCCCTGAACAGTCTAAGGATTTTAGGGTTTCGGTTTTCACCCGGGAGCTCTCGAGCAACATAACTCCAATCAGTGCCACTGAAGGGACTTAAAGGGATATAGACAAAGGGATTTAGGGTTTAGGATTTAGTCTCTTTAGAAGTTCACATGTGATTTACCATCATGCGGGATCATCGCAAGTATATGGCTTCTGCAATGCAGTGAACAAACACAGTTGTCAGAAGCAAGCCTGGTCATTCTCAGAAATGGTGCATCAAAATTCTTGTTATACTCGGGATGGAAGAAATCTTGCACCACCTTATATACCTTATTCCCCAATAATTACAGTATCTTGGGGTCCCTAAGTGGTGCATGATTTCCTCCGTCTGCCGTAGGGAATCCTAGAAAGGCACCACAAATGGTTGGAAACTCCCGTATCATAAGTGGTACTCTAACCTCTGTATGCTAGTCCCAGTAGGCTCCAAACCAAACTCTTCTAGCCCTCAACCCTAAGCCTTAACTTCTAGAGGCCAGAAAAATCCTTATGCGCATCTCCTAAAGAAAATCACGACGCTCGAACGAAATTGATGTGTAGATTGATGGTAGCTCTCCATGTCATTCTCTATATCCAGATAGGCGCTTTTAAGGTTTAGGGTTTAGGGTTTAGGCTGCTGAATGTAATCAATACTTACACTAGACAATTAGGTTTGCGAACTACTTCACTCGGAGGAATGAGACATTCGGCTGTAAGAGATCTCTGCCATCAACCGTTTCACCTCTCCACTCCGCTTCATCGCTAGCCCCGCTTAGAAATAGGTGCCGCGAACAGCGAGATTCCTGGCCTTTCCGTGAAAGGTATAAAAAGCTCATACCAGCTCCCTACATGAGCTACTGTCTAAACTCCTAGTATCCCCCTTAATAAGCCCTATAGTAGTCCCCTATATAACCCTCTATATACCCCCCTTTAAGGAGTTTAGACTATAGCTCACATTGTAACTCCCCTCTTGGATCACCCCATCAGGATCCGGAGGACACCATTAAAATGACACCTCCCGCCAGATAAGGAATATGCTTTGCTCTTTGAAGAGGCGAACATCATTGTGCCAGCAGTGCCTGAGGCTCCCTGAAGGTGTACATCCTGTCCTGGCAATGGCGTAACATCGGGGCATACATGAATAGGATAAGGTCTCGGTGCGAGGTATACCATACTTATGAAGGGGATACCTTGGAATGAAGCTATCCGGCCGGTCAGCAGGCTCCTCTAGTAGAGTGGTGACCCTTGAGATTGAGTTCCAGAGTCTCTTGCTTTCGGGCCGCACCCTCGGTCCCTAAACTCGAAACCCTAGAACCTCTAAACAGGATGTGGAGGTAGCTGGGAAAACACAGCGATTGCTAAGTTCCTCATACCTGAATTATGTTGAAGTTCCATTTTCTTTTCGACTGCTCTACATATATATATATACACACAAACACCCTTACGTACTCCTAAAACCCCTACGCCCTAAACGATAATCCCTAAGCCCCCAACCCAAATCTCTGTAAACCCTTAATATGCATTAATATGCCCTTCAGATGATACTGGTGGGCTTGTCCCTGGACCTGCTTTAACAAAGTGAGACCAACATGCTTGCGCAGGATGTGGTACGTCGGGTTTAGTGTTGCACAGGGTTTACAGTTTAGTGTTGTATAGAGTCTACTGAAACATTCGGTTTAGGGTTTAGGGTTATGCAGGGTTTGGGGTTGAAGGATAAAAGGTTATACACAATGATGGAGAATCAAATGGCAACAACATGGACAGCGCAATGGAAGCTGCTATATGATCCACAGCGAGGTTGCGATCATACATTGAGTTTGTCTCATTGTGAGTTGATTTCGGTGCAAATCTCAAGGTGATGCTGCAGACACCAATGACCCCGCCCACAAAAGGTCCAAGAATCTAGAAAAGGTACCGTGGGCCCTCAATTACCTGTATAGGATCCAACTTAGAACTAGGACGCTTAGGATATAAAGATCTGCTTGCAGGTCTGTCTGCCGGACCTGGGATCACCATCCCTAAGTTCTAAACCCTGAATCCTTAAACCCTAAATCCCTAAACCCTCAAACCCCGAAACCTCTAACCCCCTGAGCCCCTAAACCCTGAATCCTTAAACCCTAAACTCTAATGAGCCTGCAGCCCCAAACAGCTCACGTACCTTTGCGGAAGATACTTGGACCTCAAAATGTGCAAATGACGGCCCTTGGGTCCCAAATCTCTACCACATGCACTATGGTCCCGTGGAAAGCAGGTAAACTCCAGCCCGCGCAATGTAGAGTTAAAGTGTGGGCTGTGATGCCGTGTTAGGGCTGCGATGGATCTTCCTGATAGGTACAGGCAGTTGAACCGTGCTCCGGTACTGCCACCCCGTGCAGCGCAGACCCATACCGAAATTAAGCAAGCCACTATTTGGCGGGGCAGGAACCGCTATACTCCAAGCACTTCAAAATGCTGACCTGATAAAGGATGTCTGTAGTTGAATGCCTGCAAAGGTTCCTAAAACTATGCGACTATGCGCGGTGGCTCTGGTAGGACCCTCCTTCACGACGCAAAGAGGCCATACTACGTAAACAAAAGAGCCGAGCGACGTAGACGCTGAAGTCGTTGCCTTGCTCCTGCTGGAAGTTTCTGTGCTGCATGCGTTTAGGGGCTTTAGGGTTTAGGGCGTAGGATTTAGGGTTCACGGTTGTAAGCCCCCAACCCTCAACCCTCAACTGTCGGCCCTGCTTTCTCATAGGGTGCCCCCCACAAGTGCCAGCTTCTCTGTGATAGGATTCCTAAGAGGATGCATGGTAGGCTGCGTGTATCAGAATACCAGATCCAGACAAGAAACTCCAACCTTTCGATAGTTTGACCTCGCGTCCTGCCCCGCCCATTAATAGTCTATAATGGGGTCCTATTAAGGGCTCTATATGGTGATTTTGAAGATATTACTCAGCTGTTCATGAGTGGGGGCAGTATCCAACTTTACAACTCTCAAGCAGAACTCATGATTTCATCCGAAACCTAAAACCCTAAATCCTGAACTCATGATTTCATCCTAAACCCTAAAACACTATACCCTGAACCCATGACTTCATCCTAAACCCTGAAACCCTATAGCCTGAACTCATGATTTCATCCAGTTCGCAGGTCTGACGGTCAGATGTCGCCCCAAACTGATCACTGGTAGATACACTGTACCAAAACTATGCTGTCGGTTGCTGTTAAGGGGCTAAATTTGAGTTACTATATGATGGATACAAGGCAAATTGCCCAGACAAGCCCTAGTACGGGAACCGCATCGTCGGTTTTTCTCAAGCTCATCTATAGGGTTGGTATATTTATTGCATTGGGAGGTATGAACTTTCTGAAGAAACCAGCAGAGGACAAAACGTTAGCAGCACTGACAAGCTGAACAAGACTATACTTGTGAGTTGCAACGGCCTGCAGCCTCTGGAATCTTTAAAATGATTATTCCGTGGTTTCTCTGTGAGTTTTCTGTGAGCGGATCTGTGAGCGGCATCTGTGAGCGGGGGAGCATCTGTGAGTTTTCTGGTTTTCTGTGAGCGGAGCCTGTAAGATTTCTGTGAGCGGAAAAGCATCTGTGAGTTTTCTGTGCGTGGAGTCTGTGAGTGGGGTCTGTGAGCGGAGTCTGTGAGCGGCCCGCTCACAGACCCCTCTCACAGACCCCGCTCACAGACCTAAGGGGGCGAGCCATCCTCGATCTGTGAGCGGGGTCTGTGAGTTTCTTGTGAGAGGGGTCTGTGAGCGGGCCGCTCACAGACCCCTCTCACAAGAAACTCACAGGTCCAAAATCACTCACAAGAAACTCACAGCTATCGCTCACAAGAGACTCACAGGTCAAAAAACACTCACAAGCAGCTCACAGTAACCTCTCTCAAAGAACCTCTCAGATATCTCACAGAACTATATATATATATATATTTCAGGTGGTGGTGTGTAAGACTTGGGCTTTGCCACGGCTGCCGCAATAACCCCTGCCGCCTCCAACGCCAAAGCCTATATCCTGAACCCTAAGCCGTCATGATGCCAGCCAGAACAATAGTAAGAAGAACAAAGCCACGTGCCTGTAATCCAACCTAATCTCTTTCCAGCGGGTTGTTCGTAAGGAATGTAGGTCTGGCAAGCAATGTGGAAGGTGCGGTTGAGGGTTTAGGCCATAGTCTAAACTCGTAGTATCCCCCCGAACAACCCCTATAATACTACCCTATATAATGCTCTTTATAACCCCGCCTTAAGGAGTTTAGACCCTAAATCCTACGAGGAACAACTGCCACACCTGATATCAAATATGCAACGTAAGAAGTGTTATAAAATGGAACACCAAAAGTAATGACCACCCTAAACCGTTAACAATACATGAACAACATAGCGGTTTCCCTTTTGCTCATTCCTCTTTTCTACAACATCGTAGCTTCCACGTCATGATCCGTTTCTTTTCCATTTGATTTTTAAGTATCCCGACCTAAACCCTAAACCCTAAACCCGAAACCCTAAACCTTAAAACCCTGCACCCCCAAAGCCTGAAACCCTTTACCCCTACCTAAACCCTAAACCCGAAACCCTAAACCCTTACGAACAACTTACCTGCCTCGAGGTCGAGCTCCCGCATGAGACGATCAACCTCCCAGCGCCGCGGGCCCATGGACGCGATGCAGTCCTTGCAAGGAAGGGTTTGGGGTTTAGGGTTTAAGGTTTGGGGTTTAGGGCCCTGGGTTTGGGGTTGGGGGGGGGGGACTAGGGGTTTGGGTTTAGGGTTGAGTGTTTGCCTTTGGGCTAAGATGTCCCCACTTTCTGAGGAGTTCACTTTGCCTGAAAAAGTCTGTCGGTTTCCTCCCCGTGAGATTACAGGAATCCAGAAAGGTAAAGTGTTGCAATGTAGCTACCCAGCTACTGAGCTTCTTGCGCCTTGGGGCTGGGGCATTGGTTAGGCGGACCCCCCAGCCAGAAATAGTGGTATAACCGGAATATCAGAGGACCCTAGCATAATTACCAGTATCCCCTGCAGACACTATTATTGAGTGGGGAGTCCACCGAAGGTATTGGCTTCGAACGGCTGCGTGACAAAAAGGTGCGATTGGCTTGTTGGCGCTGCCTGGGGCCTTGCCTCATAGTAATTGCCTTTAAGTCCAAAATACTTGGTACATAAGCCATAGTCTAAAACTCCTTGGTTGTAAAGGGAAGAATTCTAGGGCTTCTTGGGTTACATATGGGCTCTTACTGTGGCCTTCTGATGCCTTTGGATATCTGGGTCCAGTGCAGTGGGTAGGCTCAAGACAAAGGACCGAGGAAGGGTTTAGGGTTTAGGGTTACTGGAGGCTTAGTAGGGAATAAGGGAATATGTTGTATGGGGATGATATACGGATTATATTTCCTTCTGAACTGCCTACTAACCCTCGGTAAGGTTGCTCACTTTAGAAATCCTAAAATGAGGAATTTCTTTAATGCGGTATTGGGCTCTCTGGAAACGAAGCCTTTTCTCAGTTTGGGTGTTTCAGGCCCATTCATGTAGCATTTGCTGTGGTTAGACCTGTTTGAGCCCTGAGATGTTATGAGCTCCCGCCCCCAAAGACTTACTGGTTCTTAGTAGGGAATTAGGGAACGCTTTATGTATGGGGTTACATAGCAGGTATATTCCTTAATATTAATCCCTACTAAGAACCAGCAAAAAAACTGCAGCACCCAACGCCGGTTAGCTCTTGCAAAACCTGTTCAATGCAGCAAAGTATAACCCTGTACCAGATTCAAACGGCTACCACCCACCGTAAGCCTTAAACCCCTAAACCCTTGACTTTCACCGCGTTCAAATTCCAGCTCAATGTGGCCACACCATGTTATGAACCTCGCGTTTGGGGGACTCGAAGTGGATCAAGTTGTTGTTGACATGTACAATTTCCATATATTAAGCACCGTTCGGGGTGAGGTCGGGTGAGCAGCTATGATTTGCAGGGAAAAAGAAGAAACTTGTCAAACCCCGAACCCCTGAAACCCCTTAAACCCTAAACCCTTAACAGCATGCGACAAGCGTCATTGACCGCCTGGATCTGCGACCTGGCTCATCAGGCCAGTCCCGAAATGAGGGAAACATTTAAGGATTTGGATTTTAGGGTTTAGGGTGTAAGGTTTAGGGTTGAAGATGATGAGCCCATGAGCCCCAAGCCCTAAACCATAACCCCCTTTAAAGGGGTACATAACGAAAGTCAGGGAAGTCTATAGGGATATAAGGGGGTTAGGGCATTTCTTTGGTGGTTGAACCATGTAAGGCTATGTTACATGTTACTTTGATTGGAGACTAAAACAGCCCCATATGGAATACTACCAACTGGGTACAGAAACGGGCTTGTCAAGGAACTTGAGATAAGTTCCACAATAGGGAGTCGTGTCTTTTCGACCATAAATCTTTGCCATCAGAGCGAATTCTGAAAATGCATGTCGCACTCCAACCCTAAGCCCTAATACCCTGAGTGCCGAAAACTTGCTGTTTCTTAGTAGGGCGTGAGGGAATATCTTATATACAGGGTCATTGGAATAATTTCAATTCCCAGAAGGCCATTGTGATACTATTCCATAAAAACATTTTGAGTGAGGTCGGGTGGGGTCGCTTTAAATTGCCCAGTATACAGAGCTTATTTTCCCTTATTCCCTACTAAGAACCAATACGACAAACATGCGGACTCTCGCTTGTAGAGCCGGGGTCTGTCGAGAGTACGTAATCATTTCCGCTTCATATACCCTCCAAACCTCTGATAGTAACTGTTCTATAGGGTTTAGAGTTAACCACCCAAACCGGTGATAGTAACTATTGTCCCTAATCTGTCCTGGTACCATACCTACTGGGAGATTACTTAGTGGGTGTGGGGGTTCATAATTATGGGAGGAGATTCCACGTACCAAACACAGTGTGAGTTGAACTTTATACCTTTAACTGTCATAAGCACTTACGTTTGGACCTAAACATGTTTGGCATCTCTACCTTGTGGTAGTTTTTGTTTGGCTCAAAAACGTGCTTGTCGAAGACGATTGGAATGCAGCGGTCCTCGAATGTGCTAGCACGTCTTTGTTAGCTAAACCTATAGGTTCCACGGATATCGTGGCTTGGGGCAATTGCAGCGGAAACTTCTTTGGAACTTCCTCTTTGACATCCGACAGAGGGTTGTTTCCTGCTAAGGGTAAGAGTATACTCCCCAAAAGGGTCCATGAGCTTACTCTTTAATTTGAGCTATAATATCTTCATTGAAGATACTACTCCACTGAAATCTAACTGTAGGTTTAGGTGTGCTGTGAGAAACACCTCAATAAGAAAACAAACAGTGCAAGGGCCTAGAACCAGCTCGATGTTGAGGGCTGTTTGAGATACCCTATGCCGTAGTTGTCCAAGAAACCTGCAGCCATGGTATTGGTAAATATTAGGGTTTAGAGTTTAGGGTTCAGGGAGTAGGGCTTAGGGTTTGGGCTTAGGGTTTAGGGTTTGATAAAAAAATCAAGCTTCTACAGTATCTACATGGGAAAGGCACAGGGAATCAGAATACTCTAGACAACTCCCGCATGAGCTTAGTATACTAGACTACCAGCATCCCCAAATTCTCTGGTACTTGTTTGAGGATTTAGGGATTTAGGGTTACGGGTTGAAGGTTTAGGGTTTCAGGGTAGATGAGGCTCTGACATCTCCCCACCAACCTCCAAGAACCCACTTAAACCGTGTCTGATCTGGGCCCGAAACAGGTTCCTTTCCAGGTAGTTTGGGCCATGAGTCTCGACCATCCAGGCTTTCGGTAGTTGATCAAATTGTAGGTTTAGGGTTTAGGGCTTCCCTCACAGTTTCCTTATAGAGCTACAGGATCCCCTCATTACTTTCCGCAAGGACCTTTAGATCAACCCCCCGACCCATTGGACGCTGCCTCAACCAGACAAGGTCCGTGTTTGGATCGGTGCAATAAGCAGGCATGACATCCTTCGACAGGGTCTCAGGATTGTAGGGTTGATTATTAGTAACACGAACCCTAGAGTTGGGTCCCTATTATCGTCATATGAGCCATAGTCTAAACTCCTGGTACCCCCCTTAATAACCCCCTCCGTAAAAGGAACCCTACTGTAATGGCCTGTCTAACTATTCTTACTGGTTCTTGGTAGGGAATGAAGGAAAATTTTGTATGGGGATTATGTTCCCCTATCCTCTAATAAGGACTGGTAAGTATTCCTGATCGTTGGGTTTGGGGTTGGGGGCCTGCACGGGGTTGGCCCCCACAACCAATTTAAACACATTCGTATGTAGGGTCCCCTATTAAGGTCAGTAGGGGAAAAATGAATATCCCAGGGCCTATCCAGAGAAGCAGGTCCCTTTAAACCCTATGAATCAACCTTGGTCGGAGCTTTTCGAGGTAGGGGTCTCCTAACAAGGGCGGCCGAAAAAGACACGGAGGGGCAATGCGAAACTTGTAGTTACTTTTTGGGTACCCTGAATATTCGGGTCATTGATCCCCCGAAAAGGACCACATTTTTACCAAATAGAACAAGGTCTGTGAGAGTAGCAAGCCGTTGATGATGTGATGTAACCCAACCCCCCTAGCAGTGTTGGACCTCGAGTGCACTCCAAGTCGTTCAAGGGTTGGAGGCGTTCAACCCACCTCAACATGAACAAGATAGAACCAATAAAAAAAGAGACAAGATTACGATCAGAGACCAAGGAAACATTTAACCCGCTGACGTTGACGCGAGGGTGGAGCGCCAGCGAGGGTGGGACCATACGGTTCATGGCACGCTTTCACCACCAACGCACCCCTCGAAGAAGCACCCTGAGCCCTCAAGCTTTCCTTCTAAAATCCTGAACCCTAAACGTTAACCCTGAATCCAAAACCGCGTCTTCAGTCCAGGGCAACGAGGCCAGTGACGATGATGTTTCCGTCACGGACGCCAAGCCTCTCCCGCAATCGTCGAAGAACATCAGGGTTTAGTGTTTAGGGTTCAGACTTGAAGGTTTAGGGCTCAGACTTGAAGGTTTAGGGTTCAGACTTGAAGGTTTAGGGTTCAGGGAAGTTCAGGGTCTAAGGTAAACACGCGTTTTGCAAGTTTCTTCTTGAAGCCTGAACTTCAGAGACTGAAGAACTGGGGTGTCTATATACGTATATGTACGTACAAACCTATGCTACGACAAACGAGAACGTGGGTTATGGCTTCTGCAGTGAGTTTGCACTTGGCTTAGGCCTGGATGCAAGTCAAAACCTGGACATTGACCCTGAACCCTAAGCCCTAAACCCTTAAACCCTAAAGGCCCTAAAGCTTCAACCCTGGACTCTACAGACCCTACGGACGTCAAGGGTGCCAAAGGCCAAATTGGCTTCTCTTTGGTCCCGCTTCCGACTACAGTAGTCTTTTGGGCCTTTTTGGGCTTCAATGCTAGCTGTGCCGAATGAAGTCTCCACTTATGGGGATTCCCCCCCAAAACGGCCCTGTTTTAAGGGGTCTGCATAAAAAGGATCATGATATGTTGGGGTCAAAAATTGGGCTCCCCTTCTTCACGGAAACTACCTAATGAGTCCGCACCTTTCCAGACAGTTAGTTTGAAATTCCAGGATAGGCGGATCGTTGTGGTTTGCAGGTACGGGCAGATGATGCAGACTGAAACCCAGACCCCTGGGAGGATCTGAAAATTAGATCCCTATATAGACCCTTTATAACCCCCATATAATCCTTATATAATTCCCCCTATGGTTCTAGGGGATCTAATTTGTAGATCCTTTTGGGGGTCTGGGAATGCATGTCTGACTCTAAGCGCTTGGTCCAAAGCTCGGATCTCTAAACCTTAACGCCAAAAGACTGGCCATCGGTTATCTGGCAATGAAGGAGTGGAGAATGGAAACTACTATAATGGGTTATATAGGGACTACTATAAGGATCCATTCCGTCATTCCTAGCCAACAAAAAGCCAGAAGAAGGACTACGTTGTTGGCGCTTTCATCAGCAGGAGCCCCCAAGTCTCCAAACACTGTCGTCCTCAATACGACGCACCCCTTCCTTGAGCGGCGCTTCGTGTCCGCAAAGGGTGAGCAAGACTCTGGAAACGCAGACCCGTTGACGACAATGAAATGATACTTCAGACTTGGCATCTTCGCGCCAAAAGTAAACTTCTCAAAAGTCGCTCAACCCTAAACCCTAAACCCATGGATTTGTTCATACATCAGGGAACATACTACAGGAGGCTGGATGAAGCCTGTGCTAGAAATCTTTCCGCAAACGTGCAGCATAACCCAGACCCCTCATTAATAAACCCCTCCCCTAAATAGGGAGTATAATAGGGATCCTCATATTTAGGCCCTTAGAAGGAACGGGGTTATTAATCATGGGTCTACATTACACAACTCGTACTTCTCACCCTAAGCCCGGACCTCCAGCCAAACCTTAAGTTGCTTGAAGCGGCTCATCCCTGTACCTACCCCACCTTGCCCCTTAAAGCATACTGTGCAGTAGTATGGAGTTATACAGGGGTTATATAGTAACTTAATGAGAACTACTCCCACGAACGCTTGAGCACTGTATGGTCAACACGTGCTTCTACTTACTGTCTGTTACTTGGGAGCATCGCGCGGCTTGCAAATCTAAGGGCAACCGCCGATCCCAAAACTGCAAGGAGAACAACACAGAATCTGGCCCAATTATGCCGCCAGAGCGGGCCTCGTTTTCCGCAGGAATGTTTCAATGCATGCCCTCAAACCGTACCAGAACATGGTCTAGCAACATGCAGACATGGTGCATGGATATTGCTGATGACATGGGCATGGATACTGGTGATGTCTGCTCATGTGTATTTTGAAGCACCACCGCGCTGAGTTCCATGGTGCATCTTCACTGTAACGTGTCGATGGGTGGCCAGGTGGTAGGTACGCCGGTATACCTACATGCGTATATACACACCTACATACCTCATGTATGTATATCTGGTTGCGCGGTGGGGTCCGCCCCCACCTCGCTGTTCTGGGGATAATAACTATGAGACTTGAGATAGCATATGAGGACTGATGTATGGAATTATAGACAACCTACAATAAGAATCTGTAGAAGAGGAAATTATAGAGATGATCATGAGCTGATGTAGAGATTTCTCAAATTTAGGCAATTACAGAGATTGTAGAGGTTACTTGGAGATTTATAGTTAGGGATTCTATGGCGGTGTCGCCATGGAGCGACAGAGAGATCCAAACCCACCCATCCCCTATGTGGCTGGGGCTTTGGGGGGAGGTATGGGCGGAGCACAGAACGCACAGTGCACAACCCTGTATGTACATAATTTATGTATACCCGGAGCAATAGCGACCCTGTGGTGGGCATGCCGCAACGAGACACCTGCGGTCCTGTTTTCTCAAAAGCCTGAACTAAAGAGACGGCCGGGGAGAATGCGGAGCGCGCACGCATGCACAATCCCTAAAAAGTCCGGAAGAAGGATATGTCGCCCTGAGGATCCATCTACCTAAAAAATACGTAATTTGGGCGCGAATGAGTTTTCATGTAGATATACTATGGTCCCAAGTCATCTGGGAGTCACCTCCCATTTAGATACTTGGACCCTACATCCTGAATCCTAAAAGAGAAACTCCCATGCCTCCGGAGGTTATTGATGATCTGCTGATGGTTCTTCACAGTGGGACCTTAGGTGCGGCTTGGAGGTTCAGGTAATTGCAACTGTTTAGGGTCTAGGGTTTAGGGTTTAGGGGCCCATTAATGGATAGGGGTTATATATGGATAATGGAAAAGAAAATGGAAAATACTAGTCAGAGTTTAGGGTATACTTACAAAGTATAAGAGAAACACAAGCCCCATAGGTCCATGTTTGGGTTTCATCTACAGCTATAACTTGGTTATGCGTATATAACCCTAAGCCCTGAGCCCTAAACCCTGAAACCCTAAGCCCTTTAACCCTTAAATCAATAGCCACCAACTTCGAGCAAGCTTGGGAATCCATGTGGGTATATAGAGCCATAGTCTAAACTCCTAGTATCCCCCTTCATAACTCTAGAATACTCCCCTATGTAATTCCTTATAAAACCCCCTTTTAAGGTGTGTAGACTATAGCTCATGTAAAGGATTCTTGGCACCGAAGGGCGTTCGCATGTATGTACTGGGATAACGCTGGGTTTGCGGGGTTTATGGTAGGGATAGTGGAAAAGGAAAATGGAAACTGCTAGGTAGGGTTTAGGTTTTAGGGTTTAGGATTTAGGGTTTGGGGTTCCGTGGTTTGGGTTTGGGGTTTAGGGAAGAATTGGGAAAGCAGGAAGTCCAGTGAGATTAAGTTGTTTGCAAGACTCGGTCAGTTTCAGGACCGCTGGGCTGCAAAACATTTCAGAGCTAACACGATCATCGCCATGTCCAACAAAAATGTCCTACACAGCAACACACACACAGCCGGATGCTCAAGAGCGTCGAAATATCTAACTCGCTGCTGTTTGTCGATTTAGCTATTGAACATGCGTAGGTTTCCATTCTAAGATTTTGTGATGTGAATCGATGAGGTCGATATTGACAGCAAGTCTAAAATTGCGACCACAACTTGAATTAGGGTGGGGTCAGTATTGTTCGAGCCCGCAAACCCTAGACCCTAAACTGCAGCATCTCAAAAACCCGAAGCCGCAGAGCCCAACTGATGGTTCTAATGGCTTCGAATGTAGCTTATCACCAGACACGCATCATCTGTTTTCCTGAAATAATATACAAACTGGCAAATTGAGGCCCCATCTCTACATGTACACCTTTAAAATGCCTGAGCCCCTAACCCCTAATGTAGACCTTTATTACCCTCCTTAATAGGGATTATGAGAAGGATCCTAATATTGAGGCCCTCAAAATGCGGAGGTTTACTAATCAGGGGTCTACATAAACCCGTATCTGCTTGGAGGTTCGGTTTTTTTTACAGGACCTTGTCTCCATGGCATGACGGAGGTTCGGGTTTAGGGTGTAGGGTTCAGGGTCTCAAAGAAGGAAACCCTGCATTCTCCTAGCAATGTGCAGGAGCAGGTTGCGAAGCCCTGCAACAACTTTCTGAGTTTTGCGATATGCAGGATACGAACTCCAAGGGTGCATTTACCTATATGGCATCTACGCAGGGACTTAACATCCTTAGAAGGGGAACTTCTTTGTGTCCCAGGTATCTACTACCTGCATGGGCCTCAATCAAACAAAAAGCAGGCACTCTTGCCCTCATGAGAAATTGCGAACGAAAGCCTTTCGAAACCCGGCGCTTATCGGCCCTACCTAGAGCGACCAATGTACCTATATAAGGGTTTAGGGTTTAGGGTTTTGGGTTCTGCCTATCACTTTGCTATCGCCTGTTTCAGGCATGGGGTTACACTAAGGAGTCCTTGATTGGCCCCTATAGACGAAAATTGATGCTATCTACACTGGTGGTGTCCTTATCATCAAGTTAGGAACCGCACGCTAAGGGTCCAAGTATCTGATAACCGGATTCTTCCCTAAAACCTGTGCTATGTACGGCCTCAGTGTACTAAATCGCCATAGTTCCAGGGGCATAAGCTGCTTGGGTTCATGTAGGATTTGCGGTAGCAAGCGTAGTACCATGATCTCGCGTGCTTCAGTATTGGGTACTTGTACACTTTTTTACATGTAACTAGTAGGGAATGAACGAAGGGATCCCTCGAAAGATTCCGTTAATATTTTTTTCCGTTCTCATTTCCAGTCATTCCCTCCCAACCCCAAACCCTATATCCAAGCCCTAAACATAAAACCCAAACACAGGCCCTAAACCCTAATCCCTGCTTCCCAAACATCAGCCCGAATTCCTAAGTCCTAAATCCTAACGCCTACATCCACAAATCGCAAGCCCCGACAAAACGGCTTTCTCAACCCACTTTAGTAGTCTCAATGTCCTTTTTCATTATCGATATAACCCCCTAGATAACCTCATTATATGTATATATCTATCTTATGGGTGGTTGTCAATAATTATGGTCCCTATTTTGATCCCCATTATTATAAGGCACCTACGATTGGGGTACCCAAAAAGGGATCACAATTTTGACAACCACTCATATAAACCAATATTCATTGCCAACTGGCTTTCACTGGCTTCCTCCGCTGTGCGCCCGATGGCATCCTAGAGGCAATAGCCGCAGCGCAGGTTTTCGGTTGGGGCTATAATATATAGGGGTTATACACAGGGTTTAGGGTCTAGGGTGTAGTGTTCAAGGTTTAGGGTATATAGAGAGTACACGAGGGGTTCAAGGTTTAGGGTTCATATTGGGATAGTGAACAATAAATTGGAAACTGCTACAGTATAGTAGGGTATATATACGGGTAAATCTTAGGTTTTGGGTTTGTGGGTTTCAACCCTGAACCCTAAACCCTAAACCCCAAACCCTTCGACCCTGAACCCTAAGACTCATGGGTTCCCCTACCACTGGCCCCCACACTAGCCCCTGAGGTTCCTTCTTCAGTCAGCTCATGTGAGGTCAACTAAGGCAAACTCGTGCCCTAAAATTGGAACCCTAAACCTTTAATCATGAACCCTGAACCCTAAACTTTGAACCCTTAACCCTGAACCGTCCGAACACGATTTAGGGTTTGGGATTTCGAGATTGCCCTCCTCAACCCAAGATCCCTCATGAACAGCCAGCTTTAGTGCGACTCTTATGTCAGGTGTACAATGCAGGGGGGGGGAGTTGGGTTGCTAATTGTCATTAGGTCCGCTACAAGTCTCTCCAACAGCATCACCTTTTGGCCGTCGTACGAGCTGGCATCTGGCACAGCTGTGCTGTTTGCGCAACTCGTGACTATGTCTGACGCCTCGTTGAACGAGGTGCTGACCACATGCTTCGTGGCCTTCTGAAGGAAAATGCAGGTCTTCAATGCCTGTGACTCCTGAAGGTACACAGCTGCGTCCTGTCCAAGAAGAACACAGCTTCCCCCACTGTTCCTCTCCGCGTCTTGCTCCATTTTTGCGGTCTCCTTTTGAATCGTGGCTTGCTGACCCAGACCTCTGAATTTGGCAGTGGTTTGGATGCTTGGCCCAGTCCGGAACCCCATTCTAAAGCCAGGCAGAATTTGCCACAGCGTCCTTTCAGAGCTGCTTTTAGAATCCAATTGAGGATGGCGCCTCCGCCTGCTGGACCAGGTCTGTTAGGCTCTTGTTGTGCCGGACTGACCTTGCCGTCGACGCCATCTCACTTATCTATAGCGTGGGGGCAGTACCCGGCTCTAGGTTTAGGGTTTAGGATTTGAAGCTGTTTTGGTATGTTCATGACGTGGAATGCCACAAAAGTGTTGAGAAACGTGCGAGATCCATAATAACAGGTCCAAAGAGACTCCGTATCATCTGTCTATACATCAATATCCCCTGTAGTAGCCCCCTATATAAGCCCCTATATAACCCCCTTTGAGGAGTTTAGCCTATAGCTCATATCATCTGCCTATACATGGGTCTTGCTGAAACAGGTGCTCCGCTTGTAAGTCCCGAAAATCTCAACATGCCCAAGAATGTTCGGGGTTCGGGGTTAGGGCAACGCAACGCTTCCACATGCA
Organism: Symbiodinium pilosum; assembly: GCA_905231905.1. NCBI lineage: Eukaryota > Dinophyceae > Suessiales > Symbiodiniaceae > Symbiodinium > Symbiodinium pilosum. Next base: position 186,630 of record CAJNIZ010013558.1, read on the forward strand.
GTCTGGATGAATCTTCTGAAGCTCTCGATACGACCCACTGATGTTATCTATGGTCGCCCCATCTGGACACCAACATTAACCCTAAACCCTAAATAGATAAACAATATATATATATATCTATCCACGAATATGCTGAAGCAACCCTAGGAACCCTTCGGGCAAAGTAATCCCCTTCCCCTTTGTATTAAGAGCCGCTTATTCCGCTTAAAATATAAACTGCCCCTAAACCCTAAGCCCTCAACCTTGAGCCCTGAACCCTAAGCCCTAAATCCTAAGCCTAAAATCCTAAACCCTCAAGCCTGAATCCTAATCTTAGTCCCACTTACCCTGGAAATGAAAACGATGCTGTTCAAATAGTAAGGAATCCCATGATTAACACAAAAATATACAGAATCCCTAAACCCTATATATCCCTCTAGTATCCCTTTGCAACCCCTACAACCCCTTTAAAGGATCCCAAACATTATCAACATAAAAAAAAGGTGGAGCGAGGCGCTGTTTCATGGTAGATGTAATCATTGGCCCCACCGATCACCACGAAGAGGACGGAAGGATCCGACCACATCTCCTTCCAGCGCTTTAGCTGTCGTACTTAGAGGTCCATGGGCACTTATAAACTTATACAACCCCGAAACTAGTACCATTATAGCTTGGCGTTTACAATGTTTGGTGACTTAAAGGGCTCATGGTTAGGCTACATCATGATTCATCGCCTCTTTCTATTCATAAACGTCGCCAACCCCCTACTAGCGAATATTTCCGCGCTGATATTAAGGTACTAGTTTGGGGGGCATCTGTTTTTGGAGGGGTGGGGGAGGGTCATGATCACTTGAACCTCCAAGCAATAGCGCTTAAGGGTTTGCGTACGGGTGCTCAAAGGGGAATACCCCTATAATGGCACCTATATTCACTCCCCCACTCCCCCGTAAACCCTAAGCACGAGTAGGTAAAGGAGTGTGCCGATGGCGGAATGTGTGAAGTTTGGGGCTTAATAATAATCACCAAAATATAGCCGGAATAATATTTGTAGTAATAATAATCATAATAGGGTGCCTACGCTTACTGTGGAGGCCATGGAAAGATGATGGGTGTGATTCTGTCGTCGTAGGCGAATGCCACGAGCTCATCTTGCCATATCCATTATCTGGGTTGATGTTAAGGAACCTACATTAAGTTACTACATTGGGGAAACCATACTATTTTCTGTATATACCCTTTATGGTAACTGAATTTAAGTGCCTTAGCAGCAACCCAGTTATCGCTCCTTGCGTTCGCAAAGAAGGCGAGGCATGGGCCCGCTGCCAGTTTCGAGCCCTCTCTTGAAGTCTAAACCCTAAGCCCTAAACTCTAAACCCTAAATAGTACTTTCTATCTTGCATTAATATCCCAATATAACCCTAGCTTTACCCCAATGGGCAGCTACATTGGTAGAGGAAGTCGACCCTAGGTGGTCTAGGGTTTAGGGTTAGGGTCGGACCTCAGACCTGCCTAACCTTGCTGGATATCTTGATCCACATCATTCTTGCTGTGCACGAGCTTCTCAAAATCCATGGTGGCGCTCCTTGCTGAGTCCTGTTACTCTGCGTGGCAGCTCTAGTACACATGGCCAGTGCTTCCTTGCAGCGTAGGACGTGATCAGTGCATGAAGAGCCTAAGATATGTTAGAAAAACAGAGCTGCAACCCAGACCTCCTAAAGGATCCAAGAAATGGAGCCTCCCAATAATCCGCTAGCATCCCCAATGTAGTAAAAGGCCGTTCTTTTGCGGGGCTACATTTTTTGGAACCTTTAGGGGTCTGGGTTGGGAGATGTAGCTGGAAGAAACTAGCGCAACAGGTTTCGCACAACTTTTTTTTCGCACTGCAAGATGCAGTACAGGGGCCAAACCACGCTAGCAAACACAACTAGATAGGGATATCCCACCTTTGTAACCGGCTCCCATCAAGCAGGGATGTCCACCCCAAACGAAACTTGTGCTTGGATTTTAGTCTGCCCAAATTAGACAGGTTCAAGTTCAACGTGAGCCCCACAGATGGACTCGCAAGCTTGCACATGACATGCGCGTCCCTCGATGTTTGACCACAAACAAAACAATAAATGCATAGCAAGGAAGACGGCGGTTTAGGGCTTAGAGAAGCAGAAGCCGTCGCGCGTGATCTTAATATACCAGAATACACTATTTCTCTTTGTCTAGGTTACTGAGGGTCATGAATGATTTCTCTCAACAGGTCCAAATACTTGAATAGTAGATAGCTGGAGTCCACAGTACATATATAGGAACCCATGCCATCTAATTACGAACTAGGACACTTACGGTAAACGGTACTCAGCATCATGAACGGACTTTACTATCAAGCTTGTCAAAGGCTATGGTCGGATCTGTGTTTCTATGACTTCAGACAAAGCTGACAAACCTTTGATCCAAGACCCTACCTACAGTAGCTGCATAAACATATGGGGATGTAGTACAGGGGTATGCAGGGATGAATCCTGTCAGGGGTTTGGGGTTTAGTGCTTACGTAAAGCAATCTAAGACCCTTTCCTAGGCCCATAAGGTACTGTAGGTAAGCCTGGCATCAACACACACCTGTGAATTTGCGCACTTTGGGGTAGCAATCGCAAGATAGGAAATTAGAAAGCGTGGGAACATCTGGTACTTGGACTCACGTCCAAGCCAACACCGCAGAGCCCTCAACGCTCACAACAAAGCCGTGACAAGCTCAAAGGCGCGATTACCTTGCAAACCTGCAACAACTGCCCATCTACTTTGGGACTTAGGGTTTAGGGTTTAGGGTTCAGGGACATGACAACAAACACAAGTACACTGACACAACAAAGAACACTGGAGCGGTGGAAATGCAGGCCCAAGCCGCGTGTACAATCAACCAGAAGCCCTGGCCCCTTAACCCCAAACCGGCCATGCCCTGGAAACGCCGAATGTCGAACCTCTTTGGCAGGACTTGGGGCCTAAACAACCTAAACCCTAAGCCGCCCCAACCCCTGAACCCTCAACTGCCCTAAAACCTTTAACCCCAAACCCTAATGCTAAACTTCAAATCCCACCCCCGCGCTCTGACAGGTGGCTCCTTCGGGAGAATCTCTTCAGCCTGGAAAAGGGCTCGCATCTCTGCTTGAATGTGGAATAGGGGACTAGGGGTGTAGGGTCTAGGGCTTCAGGGTTTAGACTCTTTGCTACCCTGTGAGTCCAAGTGTTCAACAACCGACTGCCCAATTTATGATATTTCCAAAGGCTAACAAGGGGCCATTTGCGAGGAATTAATGATGAAGTAGGGGTTCTGCAGGCATTCGGGTGGGTCATAAGTATGAACCCTAGATCCTGAATCCTAATCCTAATCCAAAACCCTACAAACCATAAGGGAACGATGCCCTTTCTTTTCTTTGATATTTTTTGTCACGAAGCTGATCAGAAACTGAAAGGTCCCTACATAATCCTTTTGAACAGTTCGGGGTTTGTCGAGATTAGGGGTGCGTTTGTGGGGATCCCAATAATGAGGATTATTGTATATCGGGTTTATATTGGGGTCCCCATGTTTATGAAAACTATCACATCTCCCTAGGAATACATGCTGCAGGCAGTTTTGTCATAGGGTGTGCATTGTTCGTGGATGAGATTGTCAAGGTACTTGTTTGCATTATTGCAATCCGAAGGAGATTTTCGTTGGAAGGAAAGGTAGGGGCCTAAAACATACCCCTATCATAGTCCTGGGTTCTGCAGAATGATAGTATAAGGTAGCTCAATTTTACCTCAACATGATGTCGCACGTTCTTTAGGCCCCTATATTTTGTGAGTTCTCTTTACTCGGACACGAACACGCGCGGAGCGGTTGCAATAGCTTCGCAGAAATTTGAAGCTCTCTGGTGTCTGAATAACGGCGTTGTTGCAATGCTGTCTACATGCCGCCTAGCCTCAGCCCTAAACTAGCAAGAAAGGGGGGCCTCGACTAGTGCCCACGATGCTGTGAAAGTGTATGTTCAGAAAACATGATGTAGAAACTTGTAGCAGTTCCATAACTAGGGGCCCTATAGACCCCGGTGTGCTGTAACCTTCATTGTGTGCACCCCCCAAAAAAGGACACCGTAATCGCTGGAAAGCCTGAACCCTTCCCCCACATACCCCTATCGGTTTTTGAATAACACCTAGAGTAGAATCCTAAACCCTAAACTCAACGTATGGAAGCCCCCTCATCTGGGCTGATGTTCAGGAACTTAAATTAAGCTACCAGAATGGGTATATATGGTAATTCATATGGTTCCCCAATATAGTAACTTAAATTAAGTTCCTTCATACCACTTCCACTACACATGTTCATCCTCAGGCCCAGGAACCTTCATCCCTGAACTCAAAGTCAGCAGCGGGGTGCGTCAATCTTAGGGTTCAGGGTTCAGGGCTTTGGAGTTAGGCTTTATGGCTTTGGGTTTAGGGCTTAGGGTTAAGGCTTAGGCTGTATGGCTTAGGGCTTTTAGGCTAAGGGTTTAATGTTTCGGCTCAGGGTTTAGGGCGTAGGGTTTCGGGCTCAGGACAATTCATGTTTGACATTCTGGTGATCAAACTTGGACCAATCCGCACGCCGTTCTGTCTCACTCCAGTGTCCTGATTCACTCCCCTTGCAGGTTCATGGAACGTGGAAATCATGGGTCACTAGGGGCCGTTTGAGGGCACCATAGGGATAGGGAAGGACACATTCAGGGTTTAGAGCTTTTGTTGGAGGTTTGTGCGACGGTATATATAATCTCTAGCACTGAGTCTTTTAAGTGGGAGCAACCCCTATGAGCCCATTGCGCTGGACGATAAGTAGGGTTATAAGTTGTAAGCTCCCCCGCACCTCCAAGTAACCCCTCATTCAGAAATGCGCATACCATGTGAAATCAATCCCGCGACCATAAAGCGTATGTTCAGGCTTAGGGATTAGGGTTGCACCCTGAAAAGGGACTCCTAATGTCCCCAGGGATCCGACATATGTGTATGCTAATATACGCATAGGTATTCTCATTATTGTTCGCTGTTCGTTGGGCACTTCCTTTGACTAAACCCCAAACTCTAAGCGCCCAACCCTACAGCATATACCTGAAACTCCAAATCTCAGTCTTAATAAACCCTAAAGCTTGAGCCCCGATCCCTAAACCCTAAACACCTAAACCCTGAAACCCTACACCCTTAAAACCCTTAAACCCTAAAACCCTAAACCCTAAAACCCTAAACCCCCCAAACCCTTAAACCCCTAAACTCTGAGCCCCACCTCACCTCCTGAATCTGCTGTGCCATGCCCCTGGGAAACACCGTCATCTCGGGGAACCTGCTGAGTGATTTTAGGGTTTAGGGGTTTAAGGGTTAGGGGTTTAGGGTTGAGTGGTTTAAGGGTTAGGGGTTTAGGGGTTTAAGGGTTTAAGGGTTCAGGTTGAGGGGTTTAAGGGTTTGGGGTTTAGGGTTTAGGGTTTAGGGTTTAGGGTTTGGAATTCAGAG
>CAJNIZ010013558.1:203279-213470 GCA_905231905.1 Symbiodinium pilosum
CTAAACCCCAAACCTTAAACCGCGCTGACATGACATCACCTTTCGCACAGAAAGGCGCTTTCAAGCTTCGTGGCTCACACTAAGCTGCACGCGCTGCGAGGGCTCACCTTTTGGTGGCGCGCTGGCCTGATACTTGGCTGTTGCCTCCTCGATCACCATATGCCACCACACATAGGAAATTTTGGTACATTAGGGTTAGCCAGGGATACTGGAAACGAAAAAGGAAACTATTGCAGTGGGGCTTTAGGGTTCAGAATTTATGGCTCGCCTTTCGTACCAAGTCCCGCATGGCAGGCTGAATGCGATGGAGTCAGTCTGAACGCCTGAATGCGTTTACAGTCACGATTACTCCTGTAGTACTTCCCTACACCCTAAACCCTAAACCTGTCGAATTGGCATGTCCTTCACGGTCGGGCTCCCAATCCCGGGGCAGGTCCCACACAGTGCGTTTTGCGAGAACTTTGATGCGAGTAGAGTAGCCCTGGGGTTCCATGTCTATAAATTATACCTACATTGGGCCCCAACGTCTATAAATAGTACCTACATTGGGCTATTTGGAGCCCCAGGGTAGGAAGGCGGACTTAGTATACCTGGGCTTCTAAGATCTGCCAATAGTCTCCCTGGATTGCCGTAATCATAAAGGTTACTCACAGTTTCACGGAATGGTGGAACTTAATTGTAAATACTTACTACGGCTCATGAACCTTCAGATAGATTTTGTCAAATCTGCCGCAACTGCTACGTCCGAAGCCGTACAACTTAAGCCCTAAACCCTACGCCCTAAGCCTGAACGCCTGAGCAACAAACCTTGTGCTGTGAACCCTCAGCCCTAAGCCCTAGGTGAGTGCTAAGGTCAGTGGGAAGGACAAGCAAACGCTGGGCTTCGCACAGCTGCCCACTCTCATGCTCCCACCTTAGCTGCCAGCTAGAAAGCCTAAGCAGAAAATCAAAAGCGTACTGCTCAAGCCGGAACAACCAATAGTTCAAAAAATAACATGGGAACTACTGCGCGGAGCTTAGGCGCCTAAATGACCACCAATACTAGAGAAGAACATGGAAATGGAACATCAAATGGAAACCCCTAAACCCTAAACCCATCTAGGGGTCAGATCTAGCCCCTCCATTGCCCTAGAGACCCTAGAAATACACGGGAACGATACAGAGATTATGGTGGTGGTGCGGTCCCACTGAGGGATTATGTGGAAGCTATTTTTTTGAGAAACTCCCATATGACAAAGTCTCGAGATGATTGGTTCTTTCTGCCCTAAACCCCTAAACCTCTCAACCCTAAACCCTAAACCCCTAGACCCTGAACCCCAGAGTTCGTAAAGTCTAAATATACAGCCAAAACTGTAAACCCTACACCGTCGGCTGTTGCTAACAGAACGCAGCCACACTGCCGGACGTTGCATTCATTGCGCTGTACTTCTGGGTTTCAATACTACCTCCCCTTGTACTTCCCCCCCCCCCAGGGTTCACTCTTAAATTGCCTCAAACAAGCCCCAGTACCCCTAATCAGGGAGGCACCTTGGCAGACAGGTTGGGGGGGAAGATGTGAATCCAGGATGAGTGAGGTCCCAGTCCTGTCTGGCTGTAGCAGGTCCTTCTCAGCTCCAACCCCCGATTCTGCCGCCGCACGCCCGAATATCCAACATTTCCCAGAAGCAACTTTGTATGCTAGGGATGGGGAATAGCTAATATGGGGGGTGGGAGTGGGGGGTGGGAGGGTGGGTGGGTGGGTGCTTAACATTCGGGGGAAGGGATGACTGCACGCAGGCGGCTACAATGGGTCCCCGCAGTACATGGGCCGTCGCACCGTAAGGCCCCATTTTGAGATTATTGGGGACTACTAGGGATTACTAAAACGTATTGGATTGCCGTGAAGAAGCTCGAGTGGATGAAATACCACCATAAGGAAGCAAGAATGCCATCCCGTCCCCTACTACTGAACCCCCCCCGACCCCGCCAATAATGTTAAATAATCTGGGCCCCGGAAAACTACTTATGATTAGGAGGGATTCTTTTGTTTGAAGTAGATAAGGCTGGACCTGATTTAACTCTGATTGAGACCCAGACAAATCAACGACGATCTAATTGGAACCTAATTAAAATCCACTGAAAATCTGATTCAATATCCATGTAAAACACCAGTTGAAATGAAATCTTGTGGAATCCAAGTAATTCCAATTAAAAAGCTGAGTTAGGTCAATCCAAAATCGAATGAAAATCAGCAAGACAGATTGGAACCAACTGAAGTCTAATCAGAATCTTGCAATCTTCTTAAATAAAGACAACCAAAACCGAAGTAACATAAACTTATGTCACATTTATCTATTATAGAACATCCTTTAAAACAGCTACAACCGAAAGCAGGGATCCCTAATTCCTTTTGATTCCTTCTCATATCCCCCTTCATGACCTCACATCCTCATAATTTAATTTTTAAGTGGCCCCTTTCCAAAGCAGACTTGCGGTTTAACAAGTGCTCTTTGGATTTGCTTAGGGGCTAACTATCATAATTGGAGGTTTAGGGTTTTGAGCCCTGTATTACGGCCCTTGGGAGCAACCTTGATCGTGGGCTAACGACCCGGCACCGGACCCCCCTTGGAGCAGGACTCTATGGCCCCGGGTTTCGAGTCCCAGCAGCCAGCACCTGACAGCAAGATGGTCTCTTGGGTTTGTGGGTTTACTTGTAGTTTAAGGTTTCGGGGGTTTCAGGGCCCATGGGTTAGGTTTCGGGGAATGACCCCTACCCCTTAGAACTCTTATTCAATCCTCACTTATTTCTATGTCCGTACTGGCCCTCCCTGTTTGAGAAAGCCCCGTTTGTCTGCCTCTGGGGCCTTGAGAAGAGGGTTGGTTGAGGTTGATTTTCTGGAGAGGAGTGGGGGCCTCCGCCGGCAAAACAGGTTTCAAGGGTATATTATCCACATATTTCTGGGGCTCACGTTCGATATTTCAAACATTTAAAGTAAAGTTTAGGATGAGCTTGAAGCTTCCGAAGGATGTTGGTATGTGGGAATCGTACTTGACATCTTTGGGAGGCTTGCGATGGGCGCGGGGTTCAAGACATGCAGGGGCCGCCAGCAGAACCGCAACTGAGTTGGCGACTAAACTCGAAGCCCTAAGCCTTAAAATTTAGGTTGGTACGTCTTGTAACCTAGTACCCACAAGAATTATTTCAAATTTCTGTCAGTTCGCTCAGAACTTTCTGCGAGTTTCTTGTGAAGTTTTTTGAAGCTGTCATTATCTTGCGGTCAGGAGGTGTGAGTCTCCTGTGTAAACTTTGTGAGAGGTTTCAGAGCTGTGTGCGGCCCGTTCCAGACCCCGCTCTGGACTAGCAAGCGAACTCTCCTGTCCTGAAGCTGAAGATGGTTGGCTGTTGAATGCAGTTCTAGTTTAGGTGGCACAGTTCTCACATCAAGGGGCCCCAGTATGAAGCGCCCCCCTTTAGCTATACAGGCCCTCCTGGCGCTTGTTCATATCATGAGGCGTAGGGACTACGAGCCGGAATAGTAGCAGTAACAGTATTATGAGTAGTAGCAGTAGTATCAGCAGCAGTAGTACAATACCGGTATCATAGTACATGAAGTGTTAATGCTACTATCATAAACATGAATACTAACGCTAGCATTTCTACGAATGTTGGGGCTAGCAATGGTACAAGCCCTTCATTTGATTTTTGGGTCTCCGCTGCTCAGCAAGCTCTCAGCTTCCCCCACACCCTACATCCTATACCCTAGACCTTACGGGTTTAGGGTTTAGGGTTTAGGGTTTAGGACCATGGACCCTGCACCTTTTACCTCAGCCTCAGACTCCCGAGCCTAAATCCTATACCTTCAACTCTCAATCCTGTGTCCTGAGCTCTATACCCTGAATCCTCTACCCTAGACCGCCCTGAATCCGGAACCCCAAACCCTCAATCCTACATCCTGCGCCTAGGCCCTAAATCCTTTAAACTCTATAAACCCTATCAACCCTATAAGCCCCATAAACCCCAAACCTAATAAACTGTCAACCCTGAACCCTTCTAACCCTGAACCCTACAAACCCTAAACCCTATAAACCCTGAACCCTACAAACCCTCAGCCCTAAAAGCCTAGGGCTCGGGCTCAAGGCCAGCCATTGAGGGGGCCCGTCATCCTCCCATCACAGGATAATTTTAAGATATAAGGAGGTTTCCCCAGATTAGAGCTTAGGTTGTAAGGTTTAGGGGTCCCTTCAATGGGAGATATGAGGATTTCATTGGGACAGGGGTGTAGGGTTTCCCCCAATTAGGGATCCCTTTAATGAGGGATATGGGGTATATATAGGGACATGTAGGGGTTTAGAATTTCCCAAAATTAGGGGTCCCTTTTGATGGTCCACATAGTAAGGATTGTATTTATCTGGGTCTTGGGGCCCATCTATTTATGGAAACTCCCACAGCGGTTCAGGGTTTAGGATTTACGGTTCAGGGTTCAGGGCTCAAATATCATGATTCAGAGGTTTAGGGTTTGAAATTGAGAGTTTGGTATAGGGCTTTCAGGTTTAGAGTTCGGGATTCAGGGCTTTCAGTTTAGGGTTTGGGCTTCAGGGTTTAGAGTTGAGGGTTCAGGATTGAGCGAGGCTCAATATTCAAAGGACTGAAGTGTGACGTAGGATTTGGGGTATCGGTTTTCGCATTAAGTATTGGCTTTGCAAGAAAAATCCAATAAATAAACAGGGACCTGTCGGTAAGATGTATTTAGATCAGCGGTCTTGTGGCATTGAAGAAATCTTGCACTCTCTGGTCTAATACCCTAAACCCTAGCAACCGATACTCAACTTCTTCAAGCTGCCAATCGTGGCAAAAAGTCATGACAACTTGCCATTGCAAACTACTAGGCCAAGCAGGGAATGTCCAGTGCCCTTCGTTTGAGGGTTCCGTCGCCATTTGCCGTATCGGTTGGGTATCGGTTTGAGTTTGAGTATCGGGCTACGTCGTACGCCGAAACACAATTTTGGCACTCCGAGTTGTCACCACACGCCAATAGCTTTTGAGCTTCTGAGCCAATGCAACCGCACGTGCAGCCGCAGATTCGTCTCTCTAACATGCTACGGAAGCAGATTCTTACTTATTAAGGGGCCTTCCACTATATTTACAAGGACCATATGCCTACTTATGAAAAGGCCTTCCACTACATGTGAAGGGGCCATATTCCTACTTATTTATGGACCTTCCACTACCCATACTTGCACTATAGGAGTACAAGAGCACACGGGGTATCGGTTTTCGCATTAGGTATCGGTTATCCAGCGAAATGCGTCTGTGTCTCCTCTAACATGCTGTACAGAGCGCAGATTTAGTACCTCTCTCATTTTGGCCTCAGGGTTCAGGATTCAGGGCCTGGGTTTTATGGTTTAAGGCTTAGGTTGGTTGAGGAAATCCTGCACCTCCACAGGTTCTGTCCAATCGCAGCAGCTCTAGGGGCAAAATGCCCTCCGTCAAAAAAAAAGGATTAATCAGGGTGTGGGGGTTGGGGTTTAGGGTATAGGGTTGAGGCTATAAGGTTCGGACATAAGAGAAGAAAGCACTGCGAGTGCTTGATGGGGATTGCCAAGCCCTAAATACCCTAAAGCCCCAATCCAGGGATTGCGGACATTCTCTGGGTTTGACATCTAGGGAGCGGGGCTTAGGAGGTAGTGTAGGGGTCTCAATGATAGCCGATAGTATGCGAAGTCCATTTGAGGTACCCTGTACTAGAGTGAGACACGGACTCTTGGACAGCAATATTGCTAACTATTTAGGCTCCTGCACCATAGAGGGTTCAGGGATTAGAGAGTAAGATTTACAGTATCGAATAGCGTTGTGGGCTTAAGGCTCCGCAGTCGGTTTGTAGGACATAAACTTGAAGCATATGCGCTGGAAATACTTGAAAGCAAATGTGCCGGCAATGCTCCAATAAAACAAGAACGACGCCGTGCAATCAAGTCTGTTGCTGCTCGGCCGGAGAGTACGGACCTCAACGCAATCGAAGCCCCAAGGCACACAGCTCCCCCGGAATAAGGCAGATGTCCGTAAAGGCACAGCCGTTTCAAAGGAAGGACATTCTTCATGTTGCGCACTACCAGCACTTGGCAGCTCGAGTAGAAACATCCCTTGTGGGAAAATCTCCAGCTTGAGAAACCGAAGACGCCTTCTAAAGGACCCTGAGGACCAACAGTTCTCCGGATGTAGTGTGGAGTATTGCTACATGATCGAAATCGCTCCCTGAATCTTACAACCCCCAAACCCCAAACCGAGCGCTACACCTCTGTGCATGAGCATGAGTGGGCTCCTAGACTAATCCAAGAGACTGAACTTGACTATTGGCCAAGCTGAGAGTAGCCCTCTGAAGTGTTTAAGAATGTCTTGTCAGTAAGGAGATTTAAGAATTACACGTATTCGACAGGGCATGTGGCTTAGTACTAGTTGATAGCCATACTGATAACTGGGGGAACTCCTCCATAGCCGTTTAGACAAGCATGGTTGTAAGCCGAGGTACAAGCAATAACTTAGTCCAATCAACCTCTACGTAGATCCCGCCCCGAATCCTGAATCCTAAGCCACCGGTAGGATTTTGGGTTTAGGAAGTAGGGGATGTCAGAACATCCCGTGGTGCGATTGCCTCGAAGGAGCCAAAGTCACGCCAAAACACAGCACCATGGTCGCGGTAGAGCGTCCTGTTCTTGTTGATTGTGAGTGTGGAATGAAGGAATGGAAAACAACATGGAAATTTACACAATCTTATGGATTACGTAGTTGTTACCGAGCTCCGTCCCCTACCAACGATCAGTAAGCGAAGTAGGATCCAGTACTAAGTAATCTAGAGGCCCGCCAGAAGGTTAAGGCCTCAGGGCTTACAATCCTCTAGGTATAACAAGATACGCGCAGGAACTGAAAGTATTTACGCTTCTGCATTACACTTCATGAGAAAACATTTTGTGCTTTACGTCAGCCAATTCTTGCCTGTGATTCCCACCCCCCAAGTACTAAGAGAGCAATCTTCTTCTAGGGGCTTCAGAATCAGCCCTTCCCTGCTCATTTCATGATGAGCCTCAGAGTTGATTCCTTCTAAGACTATTGAAGCGAGAGAGTTCCCAATTTTTTTCCGCTTAAAACTTGATTCCCTTGATTCTAGGGGGTGCTTGGCTGCATAAATCGTAACGCATCTGAGTGAAAACAAGACTGACCCAGAAATGCTCTTTGAATCTAGCGGGTTTCATTTATCACTAGCTTGCATGGCATACCTGGGGTAGACATGGCCGTGACCTTCACGCAACAAGCTAGAGGCAGTTGCGATTAAAACCCTAAACCAGTGTTTGGGTCTCCTGCAAGCTGCCAACGCGTCACTGCACAAGCACGGACGTCTTTTCGGTAAACCCTGAACCCTAAACAGCTATTATAGACCACAGCTGCCTTTCCCTGACTTGAGAAATCTTTTGAAAATGGCGTGTAGCCTGGTTCAGGTGCTTTTTGTCCTACATCCTATGAACACTAAGCCTCGGTAAAACTTTCAGGCTTAAAGGAGGCCTGTATCGACCTCACATAACCCCATTACCCCTCTCCGAGCCCTTTGTGGGGGCCCTGACAGATCACAGGTACCAAGTATCTTTTGCAAGACGCCCAGAAAGAAAAGGCCCCCACCTCAAGATGGGGAGTTGCAAGGATTGTGGCCCCTTTTTGAGACCCATAGAAGTGCAGCCCCTGAGTGCTAAAGCAAACGGGCCATAACTTCGTTACAATACGTAGCATATCAGCAACGGCAAGGTGTTTACCAGGCAATGTGTTTGCCCCACTTCGTTTTTGGCTCCATGAAAGGACGAGAAGCTTGTTAAGTCAACCTCTTAGGCTGCTCTTTTGCCATATCTTATATGGGAGATTCTCATAATGATCGCTAATTAAAGGGAACGACGACAATCTCCTTTAAATAATGCATGCCCCCAGACTTTCAGGATTCTCTGCAGCTGAATTTTACCTTGTTGTGAATGAAGGAATGGGTTATACAAAGACTACTTGTTCCCTCATTCCGTACAAGCTACCAAGATTGCGATTCCCTTTGGTCCGAGGACCCCAAGCAACGCGCAACGTCCAGAACCAGCGGGGCCTCCAAATTAAAGGTCCCTGCAGCATCGTTGTACACCAATATGAAACACCACCCGCCGGATAATGTCAAACACGGTCCCCCACAAAATACAACTTCTCCTGTAGGTAATATGCAAATTGAGTGCTCTTTGCTTCATATTGCAGATATAAGTTGGAACACCATTGGTGAATGTTTGCCAGCGGGAGCTTCTAAAATGGCGGGTCCCCCTCCTATACCCCAAATACTGACAGCCCTTTTATGGAACCTCCAAAAAGGGACCCCTAATTAAGTCTTTCAAGCATTAAGCATGATACATCCTTAGGTATCCCTGTACATCCTTTTTTATCCCCAATAACCTCTTTACATAAGACTGCTGACTTTTGGGAACCCCATCGTAGGCAAGCATCTACACCGCACACCCCGAAGCAAGGACCTGATACCAAGAACCCTAAACTGTGAACTCTAGAACCTAAACCCCAGACCCTCGAGCCTAGGGTTGAGGGTAGGGCTTAGTCCAGAATCCGACTTCCTTAATCGCGAATCCTGAGCCCTAGATGAAATTTGGACCAGGTTCCCGACTCCGAAAAGAGTGCTTCTGGATTACAAAGAGGCAAGTTGTCCTGGGTGCAGAGATGCTCTGGCATGCTCCTAGACCTCCCGGACACCCTTTAAAATGGGGGGCTTAAGGCTTAGGATTCCAACATGCGTGGGGATGCGTGGGGGCATAAGACAGAGAAAATCGGCATATGGGTTATAGGTTACTCTTCTGGGCATTTGGGAAATCTCTTAGCCCACATTACGTTCATGAAGCCAAGAGAATTACATCTTACCGGGGTAGCGGACTCAGAGGTGGGAGTAGGGGTTTAGTGTTTAGGGTTACGCATGCATGTAGAAGTAGTGACCATGAATGAATCGAACCCCTCAAGTGGCCCCGGAAGATGCAAATTGCATAGGGCAAAAAGCAAAAGAAGAACCTGAAAACTGAAGCCCAAGCCCTAAATCCAAACCCCAACCATGTGGCATTTTCGCGGAGCAATCAATTTTAATCCCTGAAAGGGACCCGCATAACCCCCTCAACCCTAAACCCCACGTAATCCCTTCATACTTCTCATATGTCCCTACGGTGCCTCAGGCCCCCCTATTTTGAGAAACTCCCGTATACAAGTGGCTACTGAGCCCTAAACCCTACACCCCAAATCATGAACTACTGAACCCTAAACCCTGAATCCCCAAACCCTAAACCCCAAAGCCTAAACCACTGAACCCCAAACCCTGAAAACCTGAAACACACAGTGGTGCCGGAAGGTTAGGGCCTGCACTTTCAGGGTTCAAGACATATGTTTTAATTGGGGTTTAAAGATATCGGGATCTTGGGCATTCGTTTTTCTAGGTAGGGGGGTTTGGGGTATTGTCTGCGGTTTCAGGGTAGTAGGGTTTAAGCGTAATGGGTCTAGGTCTAGGGCTTCGGGGTAGTAGTGTTTAGGCTAAGAACACACCTCTTGCATTGCGTGAAGCAAGGGGTAACAATGAGTTACAGAACCTACACATCAAGGGTTCCAAAAGGATTACAATGGGACTATGCAGCTACAAGAGTATTTTACATGAGCTATAGTCTAAACTCCCAATATCCATTTGATAACAACTGTAATACTCCCCTATGTAACCCCGTGCAAGGAGTTTCAACTACAGCTTACATGATCCCAGGATCCTTACAGCAGGTCTTAGCTTGCTAGGGCCTAATATTTAAGGTATTACAAAGGTTTAGGGCTTGGGGTTAGAGGTGTAGGGTTAAGGATTTATAGAGAAGTCTAAGGTTTAGGGATGGAGTTGTAGGGTTGAGGCTTTGTAGGGAGGTTTAGAGTTAGGGTTCTAGAGTCAAAGGTTTATACAGAGGTTTGGGGTTCATCATTTCTTCGCAAGTGTCAGTTCTCTTCGATCCCTAGTTGCCCGTTGACCAACATACCTCCAACCCTAAACAGCCCCAAGCTCTAAACCCAGCCGTCCTGATCTGCTTTTTCAAGCTGATATCTAGCTCAAGCCAGCCCAGATTAAAGTTGCTGGTGCTTTAGGGGCTGTGAGGGGATGGAAAAGAAGATGGAAACTA